>JASDQU010589346.1:7256-47612 GCA_032191745.1 Picea mariana | reverse complement strand
TTTCACCAGTTGACTGAGTAGATTTTCTTAGCCCGGAGGGCTGTTACATTTCTCGCGATGGCTGCAAGAGGGTTTTTCTTATTCCTTCTTTGTTGCATCTATCCTCTTGTCCTTCTCATTTCCTTTTCCATTGAAATGGTTTTTAGAGTTCTTGAATGTATTTTCCTTCAGTCCATTCTTGAATCTTACCCCTGCTTTCAAGGTGAGTGGCTTGCACACAAAGTTCGTCAAGATTGGTGGGGTTAAACAATAGTAAAGTATGACGAATATAACTGTGAAGTGCGCCAATATACTTTATTAACATTTCATAGGAATCTAAAGGAATATTTAGTGCAAGTTATTTCTTCCTAAATTCCTCTATGAAACTTTAGACAATTTTCCCTTTAATTTTCCTTAAGGTTTTCCATTCCATCATTGCTTTATGTAAATACCCTAATGGATAAAATTGTTTCCTTATCACTTATTTAAATTCCGACCATGAGGAAATAATTTTTCCACACTTACTTATGTCTTGAAGCTTGCTCTCCCACCATACGAGATAGGTTCCTTCCAACTGAAGAGAAGCCGGTTTCACTTTAAATTCCTCTTCATCAATATGCAGTACACAAAAATACACTTCAACCTATCAGATCCAATTATCTAGCTTTTTAGGATTAGCTTTTCCATTAAACATAGGTAAAGAAAATTTTACATCAAGCTTTAATACTGGTTTCTTAAAAGAGGCTTTATTGCTAGAATGATGAGAATTATGAGAATTCTCAGAGGAAGAAGAACTAGAAATCGAAGGTGAAGATGGAGGCTCAGGAGGATCTCCTCTAGCCCCTTGGTTTACTGAAGCATCATCATCTTCATGTGCTTCCTTTTTCTTCCCTTTCTTCTTCATCCTGTAATTTCCATACATTCGTTCAACCATTTCTGACATGCGATAAAATACCATGTGAAATTTTTTCTCCTGTTCATCACTCTTGTCCTTTTATGCCATTTTCTTCCTTCTGGATGCATGACCAACTTCAGGATTGAAATTMTTAAGATTTCCTTCACCCTGCTTATGCTTGTCCCTAGCAAGCATTCACTCTCAATAATTCAAGCCAAAGACGACTGCTCTGATACCAACATGATCCTAGATCTTTTCATCGTGACTTATAAATAATTTCATTAGATGAGCATAAATTAAAGTGAACCATTAAAGAAGGGAAAACTTGAAAATGAAGAGACATAAGCATCAGATATGAACACAAAAACTTGATAACAGAGTTCGTCCCTGGTGGACTACGTCTCTAGGTCTTACTCTCAAATGGGTAGGCTCTTTCATTAACTCAGCAAAATATTTTGACAAAATACATAAGTATACCTCATTATAAAATCAAACTGCATAAATATTGCTTAGATCAAAAAATAGACATCACCACTGAATTCTTGGCATCGAATTAACCAAAAATGACTATCTCCGCGCCTCGATCCGGCTCTGGCACTCCTAGGCCCAAGAAAACTTTTGTCTTGATTTTCGTGCCCTTTGAAACCTACAATAATGACAGTCCTACCTCGTAAAACATGCCCGCATTCGTATAGTCTGCGGCCCCCCTTTGGCTGGAGAAAAATCATCTTAAATGGTAACTGAGTGGATGAATGTTTCAATGGAACTGTTAAGCGGATTGGTTATGGCGCTAAAGTTAGAGCATTGTATGTGGGGGAGGTCACGGGGTCAAACCCGCAGGCCTCCCATTTTGTCTGTATGGTTGTAACCTCTACTAAAATTGGTTGGCAGCTTCTAGATGTGGTGGTTGTTGCAAGATATGGCAGGACCTCTGCCAGATTTGGCGGGGTCTTGTCATGTATATTTTTTTTATTTTTTGGTCACGGGCCCTCCTTGGACGTTTCGGGGGTGCCACATGGTGCCCGTCGATTGGCACACGTGGAATATGCTAATTGTCCCACTTGGCCACTAATGTCACCTCCACATCAATCTCGTATAGGACACATGGCACCTTCTAAGTGGTGCCACGTGGCGTCACCTGGGGGTGCCACGTGGCATTTTTCTACTGGTCCACATGGATCTCTGAAAAGCCTATTGGCGAGTGACACATGGTAGCCTCTGGTGCTGCCACACGACATGCTAATGTCGGTATCTATCATCCTTCCATGTCAGATGCTGACATTAGTAGTACAAATGATGATGTGGCCCCTGTTGACTTGCACTATTTGACCGCAACTTTGACAGCGAATATCTTTCAATCTATAACTCCGTTTGACGAGCCGTTTGCATCGTTAGAAATATTAAGATGCACTCTTCACAATCATGGAATTTTCACTGAGTTTTTGTAACTTTGAATGTTTTCCCTTTCTCTTCCTGCTAGAGCCATTCTGAGCGTNTATAACTCTGTTTGACGAGCCGTTTGCGTCGTTAGAAATATTAAGATGCACTCTTCACAATCATGGAATTTTCACTGAGTTTTTGTAACTTTGAATGTTTTCCCTTTCTCTTCCTGCTAGAGCCATTCTGAGCGTTATGAGTTGCCTCTATGAGTTCTGCGTTGTTATTAGACTTCTCTGGATCCTTTTTGGATCATAGGGTGTCTCCTTGGAATTGAAGAATTTCTAGGTGGGGGTGGTGAGGTAGGGGCTTGCACAAGTTTAGGTTGAGAGGTGACTTTAGGAGGATTCTCCATTATTTCCAGAGTGGGGATGCTCTTAAATATTTCTATTGCATTTTTGAAAAACAACTTTTGTTTCACAGGATCATACCTGTCATCTTTGGGAACAAATTTCTGAATCTTGGGTTGAATGTCTGCATCTGCCCCAGTTTTTGCTCCTCCGTGAGTAATGATGTTAATATTAGGTAGTTTTCCCTCAATTCCCCTTTTTAATTCTAATCTTATGAGATTATATCCTCGTTGACGAACCTGATCTTCCCATTTTGCAATCAGTTATGGGCAGTCTTTAGTTGCGTGGCCATAATTCCTACAATGAGAGAACCATGGTCATCTTGGGTGATGGAAGTATCTGGCCAAGTGACCTTATTCATTGTAGTTGTAACATCGGCTCGGCCCTCTGCCTCCATTCCTCCCTCCTATGAATGCACCTCCAGCCCCACCTCCCTGGCCTCTTACAAGTCCTTGGGGGGTTTCATTTATTTTGAATGTTGTCTGGTCTAGTCTGTCAGCAAGTGTGTCCAGTGATCTACATTTGTTTCTGGCATGGGTCGTAGATGCTCAAAACTCACAGTGTATTGTATTGGCCACATTCTTGTACTTTTGGATAATAGGACACTGCCTCGGTGCATGTCCATGTGTCCGAAAAATATCGCAATACTCAATTGTTTGAGATGTTTGAGCACCTGGGAAGGTATTGTATAGCCTTGGTGTATGGAATGGTGGAGTCGCAGATACTTGCACAACTCCTCCTGTTGGTCCTGAAGAGGGTCTCATCCGATTGTGAAGAGGTCCCATTCCCCTCATGCACGGACATTCATTTTACAGATGCCCTTCTGTGTAGCATCTTGTGCACCAAATATGAGGTTGTCCTGGTCTTTGTGTGGTTAATTCTTGAATCTTTTCCGTTACAATCGATATTTGTCCCTATATTTGCGACAAATTTTCATTTACTGGAGGCCTAGTCATCTTCAGACTCCCTGGATAACCTACCATGGCTTCGATATTCATCGACTCTTCCAAGGCGTCTGTTAATGTGGTTATTCGTTGTTGTGTTAAAGGGATTCTCGTTAGAGGTAGTAATCCTTGGATGTACCATTCCCTCTGATGATCTTCGTCAATTGGATGCGCTAGTCTCCCAATTGCATATTTAAATTTCTAGTAGTAGTCCCAGGCAGATTCTCCTTCCCTTTGTTGAATCTCCCACTACTCAGAGAGAGCTTGTTTCTCTGACTGAGGTAGTTTGAATTCAGTGATGAACTTCAAGCGAACTTGGCCAAGGGTGAACGCTTGTCCTTGCCCCCCTGGTTCAATAGCCTTCATGTACCATTTAATATCACGACCCCTCAAGGTAATATAAAACTATAGTAACTTATTTGCATCAAGAGCAGCTCTGGACCTTCATATGGCCTCACATAAGAACTAATGTTTCTCTACATCCTCATCCCCTTTACCCCAGAATTATGGATATCGGGCGATCGACCCTCCCATATTTCCAGACATTGTGGGTCTCACTACTCCTATTAGAATGAAACCTAATGGTCTTGGTTGTGATATGCCTAGGGATCCAAATATCCTCCCATCATTTACACTTACAGAATGATTCTGACTAACTGGATACAATGGAATAGAAATAGCATAAGTAGGCGGTGTAGAATTTACCACGGGTATAGAGGAAAAATGGGGAACATGTGATTTGGGGTTGGTTCCATTGACTTCTGGGCGGGTTTCTTTGATTTGGTGGGTCTCGTTTTCTTCCTCTGGAATAACCTTCTCTTCCTAATTCCTGATGTTTCCTAATATCGAGGTTGAATCCTCTTGATATCCTACAAGGTCCAGAGCTACTTCGTCTTCCCTTGCTTCTCCACATTCTTCTTCTCGTCCACTCATATGGGGAATCCTTCCTCTCTACCCTTCTCTCTTCTGTAATATTAGATTGGCTAGTCTTTCTTGTCTTCTTACCTTCCTCAACTCTTCCTTCTTTCTTTCATCTATTCCTCTTGATCCAATTTCTTTCTGCAACACCTCGTATTGCTTCATTTCTTTCTTTACCTTTTCATGCCACCACTTCTCAAAAATGGCATCTCTCCTTAAGGCTCGCTCATTTCTTGCATTCATTTATTTATCTTCCAACATTTGTCAAACAACCCTTTCCCCTTCTCAGGTCATGATTCTACCCCAAAATCACCCTACCCCAAGCGTAGTTGTTTAGGTTTCCATATCATTCAAGGGAGTAGTTATCATCCCCTCCTCCATCAAGAGTACTTTGATCCACAGGGGAATTTCCATTAATAGTATCCCATGCGCACCTTTCTTGAAAATTTCTTCCACACGTGAAAATTATTAGTGATTCTTAGTTGCAAATTCAATGATGTATCCCTCCAGAGTCATATTAACCCATAAATCGACTACTCACATGATCTGGTGATCCAAATAATGAAGTGCTATGATCTTCTCTATATCCCAAGTACATGTCTTCTTGATGCATTCTTGGAATTCTGGAGCTTCTTGGAGCCGATATATCCAATGGAATATTTCTTCTAGGAATTTTACCCAAAATATCTCATACTAGTCGCTCGATCTTTCTGAGTAAAATACATAATCTCTTGTATCCTTCTTTATTTTACCTCGCAACTCTACTTCCTTCCATATAGAGGTGTCACAATTTTGTTCCCACCATTTCCAAACATCAAATCTATAGATCCACATAAGAATTATCCTCACAGGTTCCCTTTTAAAGCACAGGTCCCGACAATGCAACCATTTTGTTGGCACACAAGTGATCATACCAGGGTCCTCTTATAGTTACCAAAAAAAGGCATAGAGGTAGTCTAGAGTGTTGGCATTTTCATCTTCCATGGAGGGAAGAATTCTCACCCGAAGCATAACCGAGACAAGAAAGAGAGGGAAGGGTAAGGAGAATACTTGGACATACCTCTGAGTTATCAAGATTCACTATAGTCTTGTGCAAGATAGATCAAACCTGTAACAGTTTTGAATATCTCCTAATTGGGAACAAAGAGACAAAGTTGTGTCGTCATTCACAAGTAAGCATTTAAGTATATCATACACAAAAGATAATACATAGAAACATTCCATACATGCATAAGAATAAATACACAGGATATATATTCAAAATTTGGGCCTCCAATTATATTAACATATCAATTTCTTCTCTCGGATCGATTCTCATACACAAGAAATTAGAGCATGCTCCTCATCATATATGAGACAATGTTACGGTCTCGTGCTCCTCTACATCTAGACTAATACAAAACTCTGATACATTAATAGTCTGGTTCTTACTCAGATCTCCTAAACTCAGCTATTCTAACAACAATAACACTACTAATCACAAACCAACAACCCTAGATCCAATAACAACACTCCATCCCAACAACAATAATGATGACAATGATGATGATAACCCTTTTACAATCATATCAGTCTCATATATATAATCTGATCTTTGAGTTTGTTGGTTGAGAGCCCAAGATTCCTCTCTTCTTCTTGATCTTGTTGCAACCTCTTTCCTCAAAACTAATGTTTCACTTTCCTTTCAACCACTTTCTATTTCTTTCCTTAGTTCAATGTCCAGCTCCTCAACAGCTTGTGAAAATTCTATTCTTCAAAATCAATATGCAATATGTCGTGCACAAGTTCTATTCATCAAAACAAAGGGCCCAACAGTCATTCTCTTTTAATACCCATCAAAGGGTGGGATAATCAACCTTCCCACATTAAGCATGAGATCAAATTTCTTTGGGCTCTGTTCTCCCTTTTCTCCTCCTTCCAACCATATTTATTTTTAAGGTCGTAGAAGTATCTATAGGAAACTTTCTCTTGTAAATATGCATGTACCATCTTGTATTCCCTGTATGAGGTGTTAATATAAAAACCCTGATCCAATTGCTCTAGTGCCTCCATAGGCTGATTAGTTTGAAACTGTGGAAATAAAGGCCCAGGGATATTTAGGCTCCTTCCCTAGGTCGAATTATGGTTATTACTACCTTTTGCTTAAGCTCTACTTCCTTTATTCCTACCCTCTAACTAGCTCCCATTAGATCCTCTAGGGTTTTGATTTGCTTGAGTGTTGGTAAGGAACTATGATAGGAATCATGACATCTTTCATTTCTCATCGGCCATCTATCACTGCTAATTGACCATGGATTCCAATAGCCGCAAAATATTTTCTTCACCATGGTCCCCCATGCCTCCTTCTAGCTATAACTCTATATAATTTACTTATGTTTCTTTTTCCGATGACTCTTGAGAGGTTTGTCCTCCTTGCCCTTTTCTTCTAGGAATCAATGTAGTCATAGGTTGGAAGAATCGCCATCTCTGATATCACTGTAATGTCCCCAACTAGGCTAGATGGATATTTTATGCTTCTTACCTAAATTATTATTTCCTCTTAAGTGAATGTGTTGTTAACTTATTATAAAATAGTTACTCAATGAGAAATATTATCAAACAGATAGCAAGCATCCATTACACTATATTAGAGAAGATAATCATGGCATCTTATTATGGGTGGAAGTTATTATAATAAGTACAATGATAACTAATGGTTGTAATAATAGTTCTAGAATACTACTAACAACACAAACTAATGGCTACCATGAAACATCACAATCTATTACTAAAACACACGAAAAAACTTGGAGTGATGCCAATCTATGAATCCCAAGTCTCTTCAAGCCCTCCACTGCTCTACTCTAGTGATTTTTTCTCTGTAGGAAACCCTCCAAACTATTCAGAACACCTTCACAGACCTGATCTGCTACAAAACCCCAATCTATAGGGGCCATCATGGGATGTATGTGGGGCCTCACAGGACGACCCTTTCTCAACCCACAGGGATTCCTTCTTTTATGGCTGCATGAAACCCTATGATACCTGTAAATATAGAGAATTGACTCTCCATGAAAATTTTCACAAAAACCTCGTGCTAATTCATATACCTAGAACTCTCTTCATAATAGAATCAAGAACCAAAAGTGACTCAAAGAAGACTCTGGATGAAGTCCCATCTTTGTCTAGATAGCATGGATATTGCACCACAAAAACTAAACCTGCAATAGAAGGGTTTTTCCCAAAACCCCAACGAAAACGTTGGCTACAAGAGCACTCAATAAGATATCAAATAATAATTACAAGAGTAAGGGTTTCTCCTCTCTTTATCCTTCCTTTGAACCTTTTATATCTTTCCCCCATTTTGACCAAATCAAAACTTTTTCCTCCAGCTCCATTTAAATATAATTATTTATTTTATTTAATGTAACTTTTAGGGTTTATTTGTATTTTAACCTAGTGACACCTCCTTGAATCCCTATTTCCTTGTTGACTATAGCCTATGGGAGTCATATAGGCTATTGAGTCACCCCCCCATCATGGTCAATTGGAAGAGGACATTATATAAGAAGAACTAAATCTAATCGAGAAGAATGAGACATGGGAACTAGTTCCAATACCAAAGGAAAAAATGTGATTGGGACAAAATGGGTCTTCAGAAACAAGTTAAATGAATATGGACAGGTAACCAAAAACAAAGCAAGAGTAATGTGAAAAGGATATGCCCAAGTTGAAGGAATATATTTTGAGGAACCTTTTCTCCCATGGCTAGAATGGAAGCAATCATAATGTTCTTTGCTTATGCATGTTCCAAAAGGATCAAAGTGTATTAGATGGATGTAAAATCAGCTTTTCTAAATGTATAATTAGAAGAAGTCTGCATAGATCAACTGGAAGGGTTTCTACTGTCATAAAAGGGAAACTATGTTTTCATATTGAAGAAAGCTCAGTATGGACTTAATCAAGATCTGAGAGCTTGGTACTCAAGATTGGATGAGTACTTACAACAAAAAGGATTGAGAAGAGGAAATTCAGATATTAACCTCTACATAAAAGTGGATCAAGGCAGTATGACTATTATATAAGTGTATGTTGATGACATCATCTTTGGAAGTTATGATCATAGATTGAGTAAAAACAATTCCAAGGATATGGATAATGAATTTCAAATGTCCCTAATTGGGGAGTTGAATTTCTTCTTAGGACTCCAGATATCTCAACTAGATGAAGGCATTTTCATTTCGCAAACCAAGTACATCAAGGAAATGTTAAAGAAGTTCAAAATGGAAGACTGTAAAATTGTGAGTACTCCTATGGTTATTGGTTTGAATTTGAGAAAAGATGATGAATCTAAATAATTGGATCAAAGAATCTACATATCAATTATTGTTAGTGTTGGATGTATGGGTTGACCCGGGTTCTACCTTAGTTCTCCAACACAACCCTTTTCACCATCGGCCCTTCTGGTAAAATAGAAGGCTACACCGTGCACAAAGTGCACAATGCATTCTCACCTAAGATGGCTTATGGGTGACTACATGATGTAGATTTATGCAATCATGGAAGGGATTGGGGATGTTCCTTTTACTTCTACTTCTACTTTAACATGTATTCTATCATAACATTCATCAGATCTACTATTTTATCCATTCAATAACATCCATTTTGTATTATTAGAACTATGTGTTGTAAATAAACCATAATAGAAGCATTCATCTAACCATTCATTCATCATTAAGAATAAAATCAACATAAATCCATTTAGACACATTGTGACCCAATATTTTACTGTGGTTCACCCCCCCTGGGCTATGTACACAAAGATCTTTCTATTTATTTCTTATTCTTCATCAAAATATCGATGCACGCATTACATCATAGGTTTATGAATGGTGAGGATGACCAGCATCGCACCAAACTTCACAGCTTGTGACTTGACCCTCAATTATGCTTCATGATTCTCCCACCCTAATACAAATCGAGCTCCACAGCTCTTATCCAAAACCTAGTACTGCGACTTAAGACTCAAAAGTTCTCCAAAAGTGGTTCTTCACACACGAGTTCTAAGATAATATTATTGATCCCTCTAGCTACCTCATACATACTCTATTTATATTAAAAAATGGGTAAAAACCCTTACATTATGACTCAAAAACCCCAATTATAAGTGGACTCCACTTGCCCACTTTCCAACTACCTTCCACACGGTTGGTCTTCGATCCAACCCTTTATTTCTTGGATTCTACACCGGTATTCCTTCTTTTTTGAAAATCTTTTTCCTTTTCCCTTATGTCATGTTGCTTTCCCTTATTTTGTGGTGCACGTTTCTCCCTTGGTCCATTCCTTAGCTCTTGTCCTCATTTTTTGTGCTTAAACCAAAACTTTATTGCTCCGACATCCCCCCAACACTAACCTCTAGCTCATCCCAAGCCACTAAAGTCGTGTGTGTCTTTTGCACTGATTTCTCCAATTCATGGAACTTCTTTTCTAGTTTATCTCCTTTTCTCTTCATCTGCATGCTCTTTTTTGTGAGGGTTTCCACAACCTATGATGTGATGTGATCCTTCAGCAGTTGTAAGCTTTATGAGTGTGCATGTTCCATTCTGTATTTCTTTGTTTCCATCTCTATTATCATATCTTCTACTTGATCTTACAGAGGATCCAACTGAGCCTGTCTAGTCTACCTTTCCTCCTGGATTGTATTCACTTCTATTTGCGTGTTTTTCATCTCCTTCATAGCCCTCAGTCTCTCTGAAATAGGAATTGTATTATGACTTTGATTTAGATCACGGACTGTGGTTTTCATCTTTTCTTCTCTCTGATCCAACTTCTCGATCCTTTCATCCTCTCCCAGGCTTGTACACATTTGTGTTGTTCTTTCATAGATCTCAGCTATTTCCTTTACTTCCAGTGCCAGAAGATCATCTTGTTCTTTTTCCTTTTGTTCCCTTTTGATCTCACCTCTGGAGGGGTGGTTGGTGTCAGCTTCCCAACCAACTCTACTATCTCCTGCTTGTATCCCTCCATTTTCTACGCTATCCTATTTATATTTTCTTTTGCACTGAGTTCTCCTGCTAGTGTGTTTCCCATAATTGTTTGGAAGACTTCTTCAAGTGTTTTCTCCAATTTTTTTGCTCGACATTTTTCTTCCTCATGTTCTATCCGTACTTCTGTAAGAAATGGCTCTAGAACCTCCTTGGATTCCTTGGCTATCACCAAGTTTGTTGCATCTGTTCTGGCTCTGGATTGAACTTCTTGTGCAATGCTAACCTGTAACTGATAGAGAACTTATGTTGGTATCTTGGCCAATACCAATTCCTTCCATTATATGTCCTTGAATTGTCTTTGTTCCAAGTCTTCATCTATTCGCAACATGACTTTAGTGAGGCTACAAATTTCACTTGCTAATGTTGTTATCTACACTATCTCCTCCTCACTCTATGTTGATAGGTGTTGTTCTTTCTCTGTTTTCTATTGTGTTGTCCCTTGGTGTTGCACCTTAGTAAATCGTATATGCTCTAATACTTTATTTACCTCTGTCATCTCTTGCATGATATTTTCTCTTTGTTTCTGTGCATCTTCATATTCTTCTACAATGTGGTCCTATGCTTTCTTCGCGACTGATTCTGTGTCATCTTCTGTTATGGTGTATTGGGGAATCTCCTTATGCACCTTCATTTTCTTGTGCACCCCTCTTGTCTGTAAGATAGTTCTCTTGGGTGCCCTTGAATCTTCTTGACTTGTTGTGAGTGGGGTATCTGGTATGTCCCCTCCTGCTTGTCCCTCCTACACATAGATGTTTTCCTTCCTTTTTGTCATGCCATTAGTGGCATTTGTGTGGTCCTTCTACTCTATAACATGCTTGGGAATAGTATTCTTCTTTGTTTCTATACTCCCCCTGTTTTCTTCATGTCTCCTATGACTTCTCTTGTATTTCCTACTGCACTTCTTATATTTCCTGCTAGGGTACTCCTTGTTTGTGATGACCTGCTTTTGTTGGTTACTTGTCTTCTGTTGGCTGCTAGTATTTTGTTGGCTCCACTAGAACCTTCCATTCCTCCTTCCAATATTTCATTTCCCACTGCACTTCCTCTATTGTGATGAAATATCTCATCTACAACCACTCCTTCTATGGATCCCTCTTTGCTTGGATCCACATATTGTGTCTTGAGGCTTTAAAGTTGGCTATCTATTTACACTCCTCCACCACCTTTGGTGGGATCCTCCAAGTTTCTTCCACCTTCTCTTGTATCTCTTCAAGGTATGTAACAAATATGATGGAATTTACCTGTATTTCCCTTGAAACAATTTTGTGCCACAATGTTTCATATTGTGTTGCACGACACTTTTCAGTTCTCTGATAGAATATGTTGTATTTGGGGTGTTTCCATCCCACTAATGCAATCAATATGATTATCCAGGAGTAATGAAACTTCTTTCCTAATTCCTAGGCATATTTTCAATCATGTAGAAATGAATTTAGCAAGTATGGGATCCATCTCAATACTATTCCCTTTGCGCACTGTGCAGCTACTACTATTACCCCAACTGACACCTCTTCTTTGTGCCACTTCCTGCGTAATTTACAGGCCATAAGTTTGGTTGCTAACCTTATCACAGGTTCAATTATTCTATTGATAATGTCCCCCCTAGATCCACTCTTTGTTCCATAGTTCTTCTTCATCTCTTCTGCCAAGGTGTTGTGGGTGGGAATCCCTCCTACGGACTTGGCATTTAAGGGCTCTAATCATGCATGCATAAAATGACCATTTCAAATGCCTCAACTCTTTCCTATTCTCCTAACACAAAACCCCACATTCATGCAATACAAAGGTGTAAATGAGATTCGATAAATCTACCTTAAGTCCTTCATTTGATGTCGATCCCTTTTCTTTCACTCGCTCTTTGATTGAAAGCCTCCTCCCAAAGTTGACCTGCATTCATACATGAACAAACAAAAAGTTGTGAGCATGCATTTCATATACTAATTGTTGAGTTAGTTGTGACAATATCATAAAATAAATATTCAACTTGAACACATGATATGGCGGGATGGGAAAAGTATTCCTTTTCGTATTAATCTTCACAAGAGTAAACTTTACAATATGTTGCAGGCACTACTCCTCAAACCTAGTCCTGGGCTCCTCTTCACAATGCACCAACTACTCAACCTCACAATGCAATTGCAGGAAATTGGAGCAAAGGAGGGATAAATTTGGGTAGAGTTTCTATACTCTTCTTCCTCCTTTCAAATGGGACCCCTATGCCTTATTTTATAGGCTAGAAGGAGCTAGGTGTTTGGTCGAGTGACTGGCCATGCATGGTCAAAAGGTTTAGTTAACTTACCCAAAACTATGTGTTCCGTCGACAACTTTCTATTTTTCGTGCTTTTGTAGGTACACACGGGCTGTAGTGGGTTAGCTAGAGTGTACATGCAGGCTGTAGTGGGTCAGCTAGAGTGTACACGTGGGTTGTAGTGGAGAAGGGTGTGTGTGCCTTTAAAAAGCGTGTTTTTAAGAAGAGTTGTTCAGTACTAGCTTGGCAAAGAAGGAATATGAGATGGCATGATGCCAGGTAAGCATGTATGGTGCAAATTAGGGTTATAACACAAGGATTTCTCCTTGGTATTGTCATTTAGGTACTGCACAGGTTTCTCACCATATGTGGGTAGACCTATTATTTTGGCGATTAGATTAACATCAATTGAAACTTGCATACCCAACAATAGAATTCTTCCATGCATCACTGCCAGTAACTTCTTGATGCATTTATGTACTTCCTTTCCCCTTCCAAAATGTGGGATCTCTAGCAGGTTCATTATACCTGTGTTATATAGGCCTTGTATCCACTGTTTGTGATCTGAAAATAGAAGGTTGACTTGTTATGATATGCAAGCACCCTCTACCTCATTAAAATAAACCTTAACAGGACCTTGCCTCATGTGTTTAAATATGCAAGTTGGTTTATGAGTTAAGTTCTTGGTTTCTTCTTGTCAATGTATATGTGTGAGGAAATGATCTTTTAAAAGATTAATCATGTGTTATAAATCAATACAGAGCAATATAAAGTGCAGCAAATAACACATCAAACTCACAACAATACCAAGATGATAAAGGAGTTCACCCCTCTCTGGGCTACATCTCCTTGAGCCTCCTTCAATGGACTTGGTTGTTAGGGATTAGTTTGTCAAATGCTCTTTAAAAGATGTTGCTAAACTCCAATGGATTTACTGACTGTACCATTAGATTCAGAATACATAAAAACCCCAAAAATGACTATAAAAACTCTGAAAATGGATCTTGTCTCATCCAGTAATGACCTCTTCTACATGTGACCTCCAAGCTTCCCTGAGCTTCAATGAGGAAAAAATACCTGTAAAAGTCCTCCAATGGATCTGAAACCTATCCCAAAATGTTCAGAGCATAATAATCAGTCAGAAATGACTATTGAGTCTCAGAAAATGGAAATGTGCTCATCTGAGCAATGCCTCAAACAATGAGGGCTTTAAGGCTCCCTGGAGCTTCCTCAAGCTTCAATGGTTAAAAACCTGCATTATAAGTCTCCAAATTCCTGTGAAAACATCACCAATGGAATCAGAACATCCAAAAACCCCTAGCTAGGCTCTTACAACACCTGATTTGGTCAAAAATTGAAGAAGTTATGCTTGCTGCCATTTTCCTCCTTCAAACTGTTGTTACAGGTTCGCCATTCTGCACCTCTGTGTGAATGAACCTAGCTCCGAGTGTTTTCCGTCACTAAACCCAGCACACCACATGCGCCCCAAAATTGGTGTCAAAATGTCTAACAGTTAGGGAACTAAGCCCCCGAATCACGGAGGTGATGGGCGCATGAGGCCATGTGGCCAAGTTCCCCGCGCACCAAAAGGGCTACCTTGCCAGACTGAACCTGGACTTGACAAGTGGCGGGCTCATGGTTTTAAAACCCAACAAAAAAAATCCCACGCAATTAAAAAACCCATGGGTTACATATATAAACCACAAGTCGTGGTTTCAAACCCCGCGGCAAACACACGGTTTATACAATATATAAAATGTAATGTATTGCAATACATTACAATGCGTGCCAAACGTTACTATGCGCACCATTTTTAATATATGGTTAATAAAAATCATTGGTGTATATAAATCCGCGCCCTTTGCAATAATAGAACCGCGCGATATATATTTACATATATGGTTACATGCAAATTAATATGACCGCGGGTCGGGGCTAAGCCCCGGCCCGACCCCCCACCATTTGAAACAATATGTAAAGTTAAATAATTAAAAGTCCACATTCATTAACAAGGATTAATGCGTGGTTCAATGGCAAGTCGAACTTTGTTAAAGCGCTTGTATGGTGGGGAGGTCACCGGTTCAAATCCGGTTGGCTCTACATGCTTTTGATAAACAAACCAAAATACCATTAGCCAATACAGGGTGCCACGTGGAAGCCCGTGACTGGGCCACGTGGCACCCAATCATTTGCCAAAACTCATGCCACATGTCAAGATATAACTCGCTCAACTGTCATCCAATCGCAAACCACCACGTCAGCATGATGGTACGGCCCTGCCACGTGGCCGTACGGACTGCCCAGTCAGCACTTTGTTTTCCCTGTTTGACTTTTCGAACAGATCGCTATATCTTTCGCTCCCAACGTCTGTTTGAGACAAAACAAATTGCGTTGGATTTGTGACGACGAGGGCTACGCTCACGTCCGATTTGAGGCAATTCCAAGAACGTTGATTTTTGAGGTAAAATTTGACCCTTGGTCCAGATTTTGATCAGTTTGGGTCACAATATTGGTACTCCTGTCGCGCTGACCTCTTTTCTCTTCAAGTATATCTACTGTGCAAACTCCAAAAATTTTTCTATGTCTCTAACATCGTATTCGACATAACACAATTTATCTACACATCATAGAAAGTCTGGTAAAACCTGTACTCCTGTTGGTATGCGTAGTGACCTATAGACTATTTTTTTTTCCTTTCCCCTTTACTGGCGCACTTGAGGGTCCTGTATCTTGAGGCATTTTCTCTTCCTCTTCCTCTTTTGCATCAGACTCCTACTTCCCTATGATCTCTTCTACCTTTCCTTGAACTCTTGGATCATTGGACTCATTTCTTTCCTTGTTTTCTTCCTCTGTGGGTTGGATTGTTTCCTGCATTGGGTTTTATCCCTCTGTGGTGTCATGTGAATCAATCTACATTTTTTCTATCGTAGGTACTATCTCCTACTCTTATACTATTGTAGGACTCACTGGTTCGATGGCTAGGGAAGGAATGGCATCGACATCTACCACTCCCTCCTTTTGCATAGGGTTTTATGCTTCCCCTGTTGGCTCCTGCGGTGACCTTGTGGTACTTTGTGTTTGTCTTTTTGTCCTACTAGGAGCTCCAAACTTTGGAGGTTCCATCTTGTTCTAATCTACATGCATTTTCTTCTGAATTATCTCTTTTGGCTTGTTAGATCGTTTGTTTGTTTGTAGCTTCTCGCTCCTTAGCTTCGTGTTCGCTCAAAATTAGAATGTGGCTTGTTGAACCCTATTTGTTTTCTATAGTACTATCATAAATGATATGAATATTACCAAGCATGCTTCATCCACTATCATAAATGTTTGTTTCATGCCTTCCTTTTCCGGCGACTGATTTTTTCTTTTCCCGTCTATTTCATTTTTTCTATGCGCATTATTTTACTATTGTCATATTGCTTCGATGCACTGGAATTTCCTTCTGTCATAGGTATCCTATGTGAAATATCTTCACTTCTAGTCACCTTAACTTTTTTTCTGTTGCATGCTGTCATTATCTCTTATTCCTCTAACTACTTCTTTTTTCTCTTTTTCTTCATTTTTCTAGTTTTTTCTTCCTTTTTCTTCTTTTTATTCTTACTATATACAATATGTAAAATTCTACTTTATGTGCTATAATTACTGAGGGTCGGTAGGTCTACTGTCCCTATACAGGTTTAGTCGACAACCATTCACTATTCCTTGAAATTCCTTTCCTTCTAAGTCCTGCAGTTGTATAACACCTCCATCTGTGACAAACTTTATCTGGTATGGACCTAGCCAATGCATTCTAAGTTTCCCTAGGTACTACAAATACTTATTGTCATAGAGGAGAACAAAATCTCCCTCTTTGAATTTCTTCTTATTAATATGTATGTCATGCCATGATTTATCCTTTTCTTTATGTACCCCCTGATGGAAACTAGTTATGATTCTATCTTCTTCTAATTCCATAAGTTGAGCTAATATTCCCTGTGTTGCACCTCTTTCTGTCATGTTTGTAATTGATGCAATGCACAAACTTGGTATCAAATAATCTAAGGGAACTACTTCTTCATGTCCATACACCAACCTAAGGGTGTTTTCCCTGTTAGCTTCTTGCATGTAGTCATATAAGCCCATAGTACTGTTGGTACCTTCAAATCCCAATTATCCCTATTCACATTACAAATATTTGTTAAGGAATTCTCCAATATCTTGTTAAATGATTCAACCGTTCCATTATCTTGAGGGTGATATGGAGTGCTCTTTTGGTGATGTATCTCGAAGTCTTCCAACATTGCCTCAATTGTGTTGTTGATAAAGAGAGTCCCCTGATCACTCATCAATATTTTTCGACATCCAAACCTTGTCACTACATGTTCAAATAAAAAATGTGTTGCAGACTTCACGCTGCAATCCTTCACTGGTGCTGCCTCAACCCATCTGGTCAAGTATTTTGTTTCTCTAATAATATATCTACCTCTTGATATTCTTGTTGGTGGATTAATTAGACCTACAAAATCTACTTACCACTTATCAAATAATTGTAAAGTAATATGAGGCCTTAGTGGCATCTCATCTTGATCCATGATCATGGGAGGCTCAAAAAGTTTCAAGTTCTCAACGTTCACAACTGAGTAAATATGCATGTAAGGTGGAAGATTCAGACGAAAAGCATTGGTACCACTTTTATAACATCCCCATCCACCCAGGTCGGGCCATGCTACTCCAGAAAATGCTTTTATGCTCTGACACCACATTGTAACATCCCCAACATCCAACTGGGTTATGCCACATAAAAATTTTGAGCTGTAATGCAATTAAAAACATATACACACAGAGACTCTTGCAGAAATTTATATATAAAACTTAAACAGATAAATACATATTGTAAATGCACAGATTCATATGAAAATGACAGTAAGCATATACATGCAACATATAAATGAAATGCACGTAAATATAACATATAAATTAACACACAATTGACACTTATCCTGGTAATAATATCACCATCTGCATACAGACCTTCCACAAACCTCCCAGCCTTAGACCACACTGCTCATCACTCTCAGCAGTGGGTCACCCCCAAGTTGGGACTAAACTCCACCCAAGTAAAGGGATTCCTAACCAGGATGATGTATCATAGACAACGGGAAAGACTCCATCACATGTGCCAACTCAAACTAACAGCCTACAATCCCTCATTCCCCACATGCCTATCCCACCCCAAGAAGTGTGCCCCTTCTTTGCTCAACATACCCTCAAGTGCCCCACTTCCTTTCTGGGCTTCAACAACAGGCCGGATAGGAAGTCTCAGAGCCCTATAGTTGCAGTTTAGCACCTTCAAAAATCAATTCCCATCAATTCTCTCACCTTGAGAGTTTTCTCACGGGCATGACAACCCGCCTCTTCAATATCCCATGGGCCTGACAACCCGCTTCTTCAGTCCAACTCCCAAGCTAACCAGGTATACAAACAGGCATGGGTATGGATACAAGTTCAGGTATAGTGACAGGAAGGTATGGAGGGCAATTGAGTGAGTGAGTGAATGATCATGGAATGATTGAATGGATGATTGAATGATGGGAAAATGAACTAAGTCCAAACTATATGTATCCATGTTCCAAACTTGACACTTGTCATGTTGGGAGCTACTTTGGTCCACTTGTCCCCATCCTTAGAACTTAGGATAAAATAATTTTCCATACTTTATGATTTAAGGAATATTAATATAATATTCCTTTTTGGCATAATCTCCCTAGCTTAGCCCTTTTTCTTAACTTTTAGCCCCCCGTTTCCCTAACTAGTGGAGTTTATTCCCCCATACTCTTTTATCATGGTCGGTCTGCGTGCAATGATGTATTTTATATTAATGATAAGACATATAAAAAATAGGCTCACTGGCCTTTAGCATCTAGACTCCCTGGCCTAATACAAAACATAATCCTCCTAGATTATAATAACTGGCTCACCAGCCTATAAAACACAACATATACACAAAGGCTCCATGGCCTCAAACTCACGCACACTTAAGTTGTTGCGCACAGTATCCTGGAATGTGCACACTTCATCATTTTTATGCGCAGTACATGCGCGCACTATGCCATGAAAGGTGCATACAAAAATGATATCAAACAACTCACCAATTTAAGTACATTTGCATTTTACATTTACATTTGGGTTCGGCCTATGGGTATTACAATCCCCTCCCCTTACTTATGCACTGTCCTCAGTGCATTATGTACACATATACAACAAAATTTTCAAAAATCCTAAAAAAGATGCGGGAATTTTGCCCGCATTGCATCCTGATGCTCCCAAGTAGCGTCCATGGGACCATACCAAGTCCATTGGACCTTTACAAACCCTATGGCTCGATTCCAGAGCTGTTTTATTTTCCAATTCAGAATGCGTACCAGATGCACTTGGAAAGTGTCTTTTTGTTCCACCTGAATCACATTCCAATCAATAACATGCTTAGCATCAGGTATATATTTCTTGAGCAATGATACATGGAATACATTATGAACAGAAATAGATGCAGGAAATGCAATCATATAAGCTATTGTACCAATCCTCTATAGGATTTCAAATGGCCCACAATAGCAAGCTGCCAACAATGAACAATTTCCCAACTTCAGGGAACTTCTGTTGGCCTTCACTTTCAAGAATACATGGTCCCCAAATTTAAATTCCCTGTGAGTTATGCCCTTATCAGCATAGCTTTTCTGCCTGTCTTGGGAAACCTTTAAATTTTATTTTATTTTCAACATTTGTTCCTCGATTTCCCTGAGTAAATCTGGCCCAACCACTGCTCTATCTGTTGGGTTATCCCAGCTTACCGGTGTGTTTCACTTTCTGCCATAAAGTGCCTCAAATGGGCTCATCTTTAGAGACGTTTGGTACCCATTGTTATAAAAAACTCTACTAAGTGTAGGTAGTCTTCCCATTTTGATGGTTTATGCATCACATACATCCTCAACATATCCTCAATCGCTTGATTCACTCTTTTTGTTTGTCCATCTAATTCTGGATGATAAGTTGTACTAAGACTCAAATTTGTTCCAAATCCATTAAATAATTCTTTCCAAAAATTTGAGGTAAATTTTGGATCTCTGTCAGACACAATTGTCTTGGGTATACCATGTAATTGAGTAATTTATCTCATATAAATATCAACAATGTTGGCTTCCTTGTGAGTGAGATTTACTGGAATAAAATGGGCAACTTTAGTAAGCTTATCCACCACTACCACGATAGAATCATGTTGCCTGTTTGTTCTGGTCATTTTGGTGATGAAATCCATTGTTACAACTTCCCATTTCCACTCAGGAAAGGGTAATGGTTGTATCAACCCAGCTGGGTGTCTATGTTCACCCTTTACCTTTTGACATTCCAAACATTTGGCAATAAAATCAACAACTTCTTTCTTCATTCCTGGCCAATAATATTGGCTCTTGACAACTGCAATAGTTTTCTGATAACATGGGTGCCCAACATAACGTACATTATGCATTTCTCTCAATATCATATTTTTCAATTCATGGGAATTTGGTACATAAATTATGCCCCTGTACTTCAGAATTTCATCATTATCTAGCTTATATTCTTCAATTTTTTGCTGCAAATTACCTTGTTGTAATTTTTCCACTAATTCCTTGTATTGCAAATCTAATTTTGCAGCCTCCAAAATTTAGTCTTTCAAATCTGATTGGTACATGCTAATGGTTTTAGCATGAAATTCATGCAATCTTCTGCTGAGTGCATCAACCACTTTGTTATCTTCCCCCCTTGATATGCTTTATATCAAAGTCATATTCACTAAGAAATTCTAACCATATTATTTTCCTAGCATTTAGAGTTGGTTGATCAAATAAATATTTCAGACCATTATGGTCTATCCTCAGCTCAAACCATTTCCCCATGAGGTAGTGTCTCCATTTCCTCAAGGCATGCACTATGGCTGCCAACTCCAAATCATGAGTGGCATAGTGTTTTCCATGCTCCTTCAACTTCCTTGATTCATAACATATAACAAACCCATTTTGACTGAGGACTCCACCAAGTCCTTCTTTACATGCATCTGTGCATGCAATGAAGTCTTCATTTGGGTTTGCAATCCTTAGTATTGAATCACTTGTTAATAATTTTTTCAAGTGTTGGAAACTCTTTTCACAATCCAATGTCCACCGAAACTTCACACCCTTCTTTTGCAAGGAAGTGATTGGGTGTGAAATCTTTGAGAATCCTTCAATAAATCTCCTATAGTAGCCTGCAAGGCCCATGAATGATCTGACCTCTGTCACATTCTTTGGCATTGACCATTTTCTAATGGCTTCTATCTTCTCAGGATCCACTACTATCCCATCCTCTGAAATGATATGTCCCAAATAATGAATTTGTTTATGATAAAATGAACAATTGTTCAATTTGGCATACAATTGATGCTCCCTTAATACTTGTAATACCATCCTCAAGTTTTTTTCATGCTCTTCCTCTAATTTAGAATATATAAGAATGTCATCTAAAAATACAATGACAAACTTATCTAAGTATTCTCTAAAAATACCATTCATTAAACAAATGAAGACAGCTGGTGCATTTGATAATCCAAAGGGCACCACTATGAAATCATAATGACCATACCTTGTTCTAAAAGTAGTCTTGTTGATGTCTTCTTCTTTAATTCTTGCTTGATGATAACCGGACCTAAGATCAATCTTGGAGAATATTTTTGCATCTTTCAGCTGATCAAAGAGGTCATCAATCCTTGGAAAAGGATACTTATTCTTCACAATTACCTTGTTCAACTGCCTAAAGTCAATGCAAAGTCTCAATGTCCCATTTTTTTTCTTCACAAATAAAATGGGGGCACCCCAAGGTGACACACTTGGGCATATATACCCTTTCTTCAAGAGCTCTTCAAGTTGCATTTGCAATTCCTTCAATTATAGTGTACTCATCTTGTATGGAGTTTTTGATACTGGAGTTGCTAGAGGCATCAAATCTATGGAGAAATCAATGTCTCTTTTAGGGGGTAATATTGATATTTCCTTAAACACATATTCAAACTCTTTTAGGACTGCATAATATTCAATATTTGACACCTTATTTTTAGGTGTCTCTTCCATATGTGCTACAAATATTTGACACCCCTTTCTGTAACATTTCTTCAACTGCAATGCTGAAATTTCTCTAATGGTTACTTCCATGGGGATTCCCTGCACTTTCCTTAGGTTCCCTTCCTCATCCAAGCAATTAAATTCCTTGTTATGACATTCTAGGATAGCATGATGTTGGTCCAACCAATCCATCCCAATTAGACAGTCATAGAAACCTAAAGGAAAGATGTTCAAATCTTCCATGGTGTTCAGTCCATTCATGTCCATAAGACATGACTTAACCATCTCATTAACTTTTCTTTTGGCTCCGGTAGCCAGCAACACCAACCAATATTTTCCATTCTTTCTTATTGGAAAATGAAAACTTTCCACCATCTTAGGATCTATATAATTATGACTAGCTCCTAAATCAATTAAAATAGAAATGGTTTGGTTATTGATCATACCTTCCACTTCAATCATATGTGACTGATACTCTGCTTTCTTGTTGTTTAGGGCTGCATAGATCCTTGGTACATTTCTGCCCATGTCCTCCACTATTTCAGCTTCCTATACATTGTGAACAATGCTCACTTTTTCACCTCTGTGAGGAAAATCTCTAAACATGTGATCTCCTTTACAACCCCGACATTGAATAGTTGGTTTCCTTGGCCTTTGACCCCTTGTCTCATTCATTCTGGGTTCTATAGAAGTTGGTTTTCCTTGAGGATTATTTCTGAAGAATGGTGGCTTAGTTCCCTTCTTCCTCTGATGCATATTGAATTTATTTTTGTCTTCCCAATATTTTTGGAAACTTGCCCTTGTTTTTTTCTGATCATATAAGCATTTAGCTCGCCTTATGGTCTCCTCCAATGTTTTGGGATCATCATATTATATTTTGTCACTGATGAATGATGGAAATCCACTCAAATACCTCTGAATCTTAACTATCTCATCCTTGATGAAAGAAACATACTTCAACAGTTCTAAAAACCTTCTTTCATATTCATTTATGGTCATACTCCCAAGATTGATTTCAAAGAACTCTTTTATTTTCTTGTCATAGTATCTCTTAGTCAAGTATTTATTTTAAAAATACTTCTTGAAATCCCTCCAAGTAACATTTTTCTCTTTAATGTGTTGCACCTGCACAAGCTGATCCCACCACATGGATTCCTTTCCCTTGAATTGATAGATGGAAATTATTCCTTCTGCATGAGAAGAATAATTATGCAATTGAAAATACTTTCTCATGCCCAACAACCATGTCTCTATATCTTCATCCTTCTTGTGCTCACCATCCAATGTAGGAGGTTTGATTTTGTTCATTTCTCCTCGTAGCTCATCCACCCCAGACCTCTTATGCTTTCTTACAGGGGATGGACTTGAACTGTTGTGTTCCCTCTTATTGGAATGCCTTGGGGAGTGATGGTGATGTCTGCTAACACTTCTTGTTCTTATTTTCTCATTAGGAGACCTGTGACTTCCTGATTTGCTTGAGCCACTCTCCTTATCCAATTTATTTTATATTATGTTCAAGCTCTGCATTAACTTCATGTTGAAGTCCTCTTGCTGCTCCTTAACTCTCATAAGCCTTTCACTATAATCTTTATGGCTTTGGAAATCCTTCTGAAAATTTTTATTGGTCTCTACCATATTAATGTTTTCATACCTTTCTTATCCATGTCCATTGGAGTTTGTTCCTTCAATGCCCAAATGGACATCCATCCTTCTAATATCATCTTCCTGGTTGTAAGTCCCCTGTGCATCTTCCATTCCTCTAGAATCTTTGTTGATCCTGATCTGATCTAGTTGTTGTTAACTTTGCAAAATGTGCAGCCAACAAAACTTTGTTAGGTTAACTAACTCAACAATTTCATGAAAAATATGAACCATTCTGGTTCAATAATATATCATAATTTATTTTTTTATTTTTTTATTTTATTTTTTTTCGCCTACACGTGTTGTAGCTCTGTAGCTCTGCTGCTAGGGTTGTCATAGCCATGGAGGAGCAGGGCTCTCCTAGAGCCTCCTCTCCTCCCCAACCTCCTTCACCCCTTCCAAATGATGCTACCTTCTGGTCGTTGATCAACTCTCTGCCCAAGAAGAAGAAGGCAGAAAGCTCAAAGTTTGTCAAAAGAATGGAATAAATGCAGGAGGTGTCCCTCCCACCGGATGTTCCCATACAGGTCGCCTTGTCAATGACTGAGCATGCTCTTGTGGGGCAGTTCACTGGCCTATGGCCATCCCCCAAAGCCACTGAAACTTGGGTGATAAAAAAATTGGAAGCCTTTGATTAAACAGAATGTCACCTCTCATTTCCTGGGTAGAGGTTATTTCCTCTTTGAATTCACCTCCAAAGAAGATAAGGAGTTGATCTTCAGGAATGACCCATACTTTATGGGACCTTAAGGATTGCATATGAATAATTGGACTCTGGACTTTGACCCAGAAGAGGACGTCCCCTCAGCAGTTCCAATGTGGGTCAGAATTTCTAATCTCCCTGTACATTGCTAGAACTGGGACTCATTGAAGCATATAGGAGATGCGCTGAGCAAATTCATTGACATGGAAAACAATAAAGACCTATATGATTGCGCCCGAATCTGTGTGGAGGTGGATCTTGAAGTAGGGATTCCGAAAGCTATCAAAATCAAGGTTGGAAGATGGTCCCATATACAGAAACTGGATTATGAACAACTCTCGTTTAAGTGCCGAGGATGTCATGAATACAGTCACTTCGCCAGAAATTGCCCAAAAAATAGTGAGGAAGATAAGGATAAAGAAGAAGGATGGAAGCAGGTCAAGAGGTCCAAAGCTAACCCAAAGGTCTCAAATACGGCAGGACACGAAAAGAGTAAAGGAAATCATCCCAAAGGTAACAGTGCGCCCCAGAAAAACCTCCATCCAAAAGATTCAGGAAACATGTTCACAACCCTTGGCCTAGTTTCACAAGAACTCCCTGAAGGGGATCTTCCTCAGAAGGAGCAGAGGGAGACTGCAAGAACTAAAGACAAGGAGGCTACTGAGGATGCAGTGATAAAGGATCCAAGGCATGGAGAAAGAGAATCAGAAATATCCAAAGACAAGTGCACAGCCAGTGATGTGGAAAGCCAAGGCTCAGAAGAATCTGAGGAGGAAGGAGAGATAGGAGACTCTCTATCCATGGTCTGAAGATTGGCAAGGGGAAGGATGTCATCTAGGGAGAAGAGAGAAAAAGAAACATACAAAGACAAAGTGCAGGGAACCCAACAAACTTTGGAAAAAAAATTGGCTAAAACCCCAAAGATGGAAAGAAATCAAGGACAGGGCTCCAAGGGAGGCCCTCACTCTCACAAAAATAAATAATGAAAGTGATCTCCTGGAACTGCAGAGGTTTGGGGAGAAAGATGAAAGAAGAAGCCATGAAGGCCCTAATCATGACAGAAAACCCAGACATAATGCTAGTCCAGGAGACAAAATTGGAGGAAAATCTCTTCCTTCAAAGCAACAAAAGATACTGGAACAAAGGCGGGACAAAGGCTATCTCAGCCAAAGGAGCCTCGGGAGGTTTGGGCACTCTTTAGAATGATTCCAAATACAGTATGGTAGCTGGAAAAAAAAATGTACACTGTTTGTTCACAAAGTTTCAACACCAAGACTCGAAGAAGGTATTCAGCCTTTTCAATGTTTATGTTCTGGTAAATGCAGGGGAAAAGAAATTTTGTTGGGACTCTCTGAGAGACCTAGTGAACAATGAGGCCCTAGAAAACATTATAATCGCAGGGGACCTGAATATCTCCCTTAGTCAGAGCGAAAAGCGTGGGGGATATATTGTAAGAGATCTGGCTCAAGAGTGGGTGGAGGATCTCATCCACGACTGGAATCTGCTCGACGTCAAGCCTTGTCGAGGTAAGTACACGTAGTCAAATAAACGGATGGGCCTTGGGCATATTGCTGCTAGATTAGATAGGTTTCTTCTCCAAAGTTCCTACCTTCTTCTTGGTCTTGACGTGAAAATGAAGATTCTTTCTAATAGCACTTCAGATCATAAGCCCATAATGCTGGTTCTCTCACCCCAAAGGAATTTAGGCCCTATTCCCTTTCGATTTAGTCCTCTCTGGATAATTCAAAAGGATTTTTTAGAGAGGGTTGAAGAAATATGGAAGATGTCAGTCATGGGATCCCCATTCTTTGTATGGGAGGAGAAGTTAAGAAGAGTGAAGTCAACCTTGAAAATCTGGGCTAAAACCATTCCTAGTCCTACGGAGGAAAGAAAGCAAACCCAAGCAGCTCTTGAGACTCATCAAGACTACAAAGAAGAGGCTGAAATATCGAGCGATACATTAAAAAGGGAGGAAGAGTTGCAACAAAAGTTTCAGAATGCTTACAGATAGGAGGAGGAATACTGGAGGTAAAATTCCAGAAGTCTTTGGTTGAAATATGGAGATAGAAACACTTCTTTTTTCCATAAGCAAGCCCAAGCGAGGAGAGGTTACAATTCCATCTCAGAAATTAAGGATGGCACTCAAACTTATGGTGATTTTCCAAGCATCAAAAAGGATTCCTTCAATCACTTTAAAAATCTCTTTAATGAAGTAGAGGTGCAGGGACACAACGACAAGCTCCTAAATGAGATACCTTCTAAAATCAAAACTAGAATGAATCAGAATCTAGAGGGTAAGGTCACTAGGAAAGAAATAAAGGATGCCTTTTTTTCCATGAGTCTTGATAAAACCCCAGGCCCTGATGGGTTCACGACAAACTTCACCCAATCTTGCTGGTAGATTGTGAATAAAGATTTACAAAAAATGATTCTAAAATCCTAGGACTGCAAGAAAATTGGGGGAAGTACTAACTCCACTTTTATAGCCCTCATTCCGAAAGAGAAGGGTGCAAATTCCTTCAACAGGTTCCGTCCCATTTCTCTTTGTAACACTGGATACAAGATCATAACAAAGGTGATTGCCAGCAGATTGAAAGGGCTTCTTTCAGATCTCATTCCGGAGAACCAAGGGGGCTTTGTTCAAGAATGGAAAATCGTGGATAACATAATCTTAGTGCAAGAGGTGCTTCACTCAAGTCTGAAGAGAAGAGAAAAAGGTATGATAGTCAATCTTGACTTTGCAAATGCGTTCGACAGGGTTAGGCACTCTTTTATGTTCGAAGTTTTGCAAAAGTTTGGTTTTGGGTCTGGCTTCATTAATTGGATCAAAGCATGCATTTCCAAGCCTTGGATCGCTCCGCTTGTGAATGGGAGAGAAACAGATTTTTTTTAATCCATGCAAGGGCTAAGGCAAGGATGCCCTCTCTCCCCGATGCTTTTTGTTCTCCAAGCCTCTGCCTTAAGCTTTACCTTGGAAAAAAGAAGAATTGATCAGGATATTTTAGGCCTCCAAATAGCGAGAGGAGTAAAAGAAATCAACCATGCTTTATTTGCAGATGATTCCCTCCTCCTTGGGGCAGCTTCTGTTCATATTGCCTGTCAGTTCAAATTGGTGGTGGATGAGTTCTGGGAGGCCTCGGGAAGCAAACTGAATTTTGAAAAGTTCCATTTCTATGGCTGGAACATGACTCAAATTGACCTTAATGCCATTGCCAGATGTTGGGGTTTTGGCGGTTCCATGCATTGGACGTCTTTTAAGTATCTGTTGGCAGCCAATTCGCATTTTTAAACTGTTCTCATAATCTTCCTACACCAGTTTTTTGCAAACCTTGATTTCCTTCGCAACCTTTTCATGCATTTGCCCACTTGCCCTTGTTATTGTTTTCACGACTGCAAGCATGAAAACTTTGATTTCGAAGTCATATTAAAATCATCACTGGATTGTTGTGATCATTCTTGTCGATATGCCCATTGCATTTCCAATTTACTTATCGTTATACAATTGGCAAGACTCCAAGATTCTTTATTCATTTGACATTTCTGTTGTTAATATGATTTCCATTTTTATGAGATTGTGATAGGGTTGTGATTCAATCATTGATGCATTGCTGGTTTGATTTCTATAGTCTTTGATCGATTTCTTTTACACATTGTTTTCATGAAAATACATTGGTGTTGTGGTTAGACCCTTGCCATAAATCATGTCATACAACACATATTTGATTTGATCAAACCCTTGGTGTTGATTTCGAATCATTACTTTGGTTTTAAAACTATGCTAAAACTTTGCTTGCGCAAATGTTTGGTCGAATTACCATATGTTTCATTAATTGTTTGAATAGCATGGCTTTTAATATATGCAACAGTAATATTTGAATATTTATATGCGTCGGAGGTTGTACTTATGGGAAATGACTGTTTTGCATGGGCTGAGCTAACTCCACTACCCTCGCACACTTTGGCA
The DNA here is from genome assembly GCA_032191745.1 of Picea mariana. Classification (NCBI taxonomy): domain Eukaryota; kingdom Viridiplantae; phylum Streptophyta; class Pinopsida; order Pinales; family Pinaceae; genus Picea; species Picea mariana. The sequence goes on along the minus strand of JASDQU010589346.1, from coordinate 19,403 downwards.
TTAATGCCCTCCCCCTATCTCGGGTTACCTCTGTTAGTTTTCGGGTAAGCCTGTGAGTTATTCGACCATGCGTTGACCCTACCCAAACCCCTGTCCATTATGTGTTCCCTCCTGGCTCTTGTAGGGAGAATTTAAACCCCATGGTGTTCAGAGTCAGTTTTGGTTTCATTATTGCCAGAGAAGACTGTTTAAGACTGCCCCCGTAATTGCCCCCAGAGACATGTTTTTGCGTGAGCGATTCTGGCCAAACGGTTTGGAATCAGATCAAACCCTTGAAAACCCAAAATTGAAACTAGCCCCTTTACCTTCATTGCAAGTAGTTTCCTCAGAAATCGAGTTGTTATAGAGATCTAGCTCATGTTTTACAGGTCAATTTTTCAGATTCTCTTTGTGGCTGTAAGGTGCATTTTGGGTCTGTATGCATTTGCCAGAATGCTTATCACTTCTCCAGACCTGTGCTTCAGGACCCCTTCTGCCCGTCTAGCCTTGTGCCTCAACCTCCTGTTGAAACCCTTGATCAATCCAAAGATTTATCAAGCAGTCTCTATTCTCTTTAAGATGTTGAGGCAGCAACAGCTTTTTTCAATTCGAAATTATCATGATCGAAGCATTATCTTACTGCCTAGGTATGTTTTTTCCACATCAATTTTGGATGATTTGGTTTCAACTAGCACAATCAATTAGTTATGTCTGCTTGAGTAGATTAAAAAAACAATTCTGTTTACTTCCAATTACCAGAAGCGATTTCGTTTTTTCTATTTTGAATTAGCATGAGAGATTTCGTTTGCGTTGATTCGTTTTCCTAAAACCAATTATAGCTATGATTTGGTCAATGCGATTTGATTATTCTCAGATTAGAATAAAACAATTGATTTGTTTTCAATTATGTTTGGATTTGATTTCAATAGCTCTGTCCGTTTCTATTACTTTTACCAAAATGATCTCGTTATGAATCATGTACAGAAGATTCGATTGTTAAACTCAGAACACAGTTATGTTTGGATTCATATGATTCTGTTGTTGTTGGATTATGTTGGCTCTAATATGGTTGAAATTATTTCTTATGTCCTGATTTTGAGACGATTCTGTATGCTGGGATTAGCATGGTCTTTCATATATGCAATCCACCAATATTAAAGATTGGTTTAACCAAAACAATGTAATCTATTTGATTCGTAAAACGATTCTTTTAAGATCGGATTGACATAGTTTGTCTCTATTTGAATTCGTATGAAAGACTTGGCTAAAATCGGTAATAGTTTGTTTTGAAATTGGTTCAAGAGATAAATTCGTTGGATCCTCAACTGTCAATCGATTTTGTATGTCCCAAATTGGTAATAAAAGTTGTTTGAAAAATCTCACATATTCTGTTACCTTTTGATCAATTCAACCATGATTTCATTGGTTTCAATTTGCATACAAGTTTGATTCGTTATGGTATGGATGATTTGATTTGTTTGGAATTAGTAATTAAGGATCTGGTTTGATATATTTCTATTGGATTTGGATTGATTGAAATCGATTCTGTTTTCAAATTAGACCAGCTACAAAATCGCCAGATTCTGTTAGCTAGTCTTAAAACTTAGATTTTTGTTGATTTTATCAATAAAATATCAACTAAACTTGTCTATTTTTATCCTTTTTCAGGTATATTCGAATTGCAATGATCAATTGGGCATGCTGTGGCAGTTTAGGAGATATTTGTGTGATGTAGTTTTAGAGTTTAAGTTGTTAGTTTAAGTAAAAAATAGAGACTTGGGATATTATCCCAGATTTTTTGTAAACTATTTTGACAATTCCCACAAGGATGTTTTACCTTGTGGGAGGTCTTTAAATACTTGTTATTTTTTGTAAAAAAGGATCATTATCTCTGTTGGGAGAACCAGAGTATGGATTTATAATACAGACTGGGATGAAAGTTGATGTCTTGTAACAGCTTTAGCTTTCAATATATCAAACTTTTATTTCAAGTTTTCTCCATATCAGTTTGCAATTAATTATTGACTACTTTAGCTATCATAATTCGTTGCAGGTTGATGTGATTTGGTTTTTTTGTTGTCCATATCTGATCTCTCTTATTTAAAAAATATAGCGATTACTCCATTTCAACTTAATGAATAAAGGTTTATCTTTTTCATTAATTGAATTGTTCTGTACAAATTTTGCACAAGGATTTATCTAACTGCAATGATTTGTAAATTATAAGATTGTTGTAATTTTTTATGTCTTGTTTGTCCTGTTATTTATATTTGAAGAGCACAACTGCTTCATGTTTACGAGAAGCTGGTGGAGAATCTGGTGCGGGTTTCCTCCCACCGAACAGCTAAATCAACTATTGCATACAGGACAAACCTGAAGCGTTACTTCAAGTCAGTTTGCTATTCGTTATTTAATAATTAGTTTATTATAAGTAGTTTAGATAGATATATGTATAGTTTAGATTTATAGTTAGAGTTATTATTTTAGTTTCTTAGATTAGATAGTTTTTATTTAATTTCTTCCTCATAAAATTATAAAAATCAAAAAACAACAGTTTCGCTGTCTTAGGACAGTTTACCAATGATTTTTGCAGGTTTTCATTTAAATCCGTAATCTGTAAATATTGTATATTTGTAATTGGATCTAATTCTGTTGATGATTGAACATTTAATTTTATAGAATTATAGTTGTGTGGTTTAGGTAATAGATTGTATATATGTAGTTTAGATTTGTTTATTAATTTGTTTTAATTATTGTTTTCATTTAGATTAGTTCCTTAGTGTAGTTTTCATTCGTTTCCCTAGAACTTAGATCAGCTAACGGAGCCGCTAAACCCGTCAGGGTGGTTCATCCCAAACGGCTTGGGTTATTTAGACAACCCCGGACCAGATCCACTCTTCCAGTTGGTGAGCGTTCAATTTCGCCTGTCAACAAATGGTGCTAGAAGGAGGGCCGACTAACAAGTCGGCCTTGTAGGAGCCTTTATTTTAAATGTATTTGAATTTCCCCATGGCTCCCCAAATCACTGTGTTGGAACATGCTTTCAACTTCTCATTACCCGATGTTCCCAACGAGACAGTCTCATGCTTGTCCAAACTCACCTTTGATGGTGAAGGCAATACATCTTCTAAAGACCACCTTAACAAGTTTTGGTGCAAATGCATCAAACATGACATCTCGGATTTAAGCGTTTTATGCAGAATTTTCGCTTTTACTTTTAAAGGTTGGATCAAACATTGGTTTGAATCCTTTTCAGCGTGTCACATTTTTGAGTGGTTTCAATTTGTAGATGAGTTTCTGGATGATTTTGAAATTTATGATTTTGATCAATTGTGTGAAGAATTTCATACTTCGCTAATCAACGACGATTCATCTTTAGAAGACTTTTTGACAAGAGCCTATCATATCCTTTGTAAATTTAATCTCAATGACATGTCATTGGCATTAAATCTCTTCTATGATGCTTCCATCCCTTCCATCCATTCATGTTTAAGCATGAACGAAGAACTAAATGCAAATCCTATCACTCAACTGCAAGAACATTTCTCTTCGCAAGAAGAGAAAGATCCTTCCGACAATGTTGAACAAGCTAGGGAGTTAGAATCTATTGACCAGGTCCTTATTGACAACCAAATTGGTTTTTCCTCTGAATCATTGTATTTTTGGTCTTCGAACAGTATGGAAGAAGATTCATTAATGGCTCAAGGTGAATATCCTCATTCTTTTAACTTATGCTCTAATCAAAATTTGAAATCAGTCATTGAAGAACACTTAAGTGACAAAAATCATCTTGAATGTTCTAGTACTCCTATGAAACTGATTAGAGAAGAAGTTATGCAACTAGAAGAAGAAACTTTAAACCTCCATCCTCAAAATGCACTTTGTTCACAGGAAAGACTAGATGTTGGTCACATAAGTTTTGAATTAGCAATCACGCAAAAGGCAAATCCAGATGATCATATTATGTTAAGGAATTCGTCACCAAAATAGAGTAAGAGTTTTAAAGAAAGTGAAGAGAATTGTCTTGAGAATACCATTGTTGAGTATCATAGTTCAAGAGATTCTTTTCATCTGCTTATTTCTAATTCCTTTTATTCTTTATATCCTGATCTATTCCTAGTTCTGGTGGACTTGAAATCTTACCTACAACATACTACTCTTTTCCGCCACAATCATATCCTTTTGATATGCTAAATTTTGGTGAAATTAATTCCGAGCATAACATTGATAAAACCGGATTTGACGCTTGTTCACTTTCATCACTCACATGAGAAGAGGACATGTTGCGAGATGATTTTACACAGTTTATTGTTGAAAAGGACGATGCATTATATTTTATGGAGATCAAACGTTCTACATTTCATATTCGTTCTTTGATTGGCTCGAATCTTAATGTTTATGATTCACATTTTGAAATGATCAATCTCATCGAAGGAAACATTCAAACCAATGATCCAATTGATTGCGTGAATCCTCCTATGATGAGCTTTCCATTGATAAATTTGTTTCATCAAAGTCATGGTTTGCATCCTCATTTTTGTGACAGGATCTTAGGATGGCTTGAATATTCATATATAAAAAAATTTCATAATAAAGACAAAGTTGTGATTGCTTTCTTTTCACCTAAGTATCTTGAAAGTAGGTGTGACATGTTTCTTTTAGATCCTCCATGTGAAGAAATTAATGAGTACTTAGAGAACTGTCAGGAGGATGGGGCATTTCAGCCTTGGCTGATGGTTATTCCATTTCCTCGTAATCCTAACAAGTTTTTCAATACTACTTACACTCGCCCATGCCATTATGACCCTTATCACAACAAGATTGCACAATGGCTGGAGGATTCATACAACAAGAATATTCAAGGGAGTGGTAAGATCATGCTTACTTTGTTTTTAGATGATTATTATGAAAGTAAGTGTGATATGTTTCTATCATTTGTTGATATATTACCATTCTTATTAGTAATGCTTGATTTTGTTTCCATTGCAGGATTAGAGTTACTCCAATGGCTACATTGGAAGCATGACTTCACGTAGTATCCTGATTCATTTAATAGTTAGGGTAGGTTTAGGAATAGGTTTTCTTTCAATTTGATTTCTCACTATTTCTCTTTGTAATAATGTAGTCATGAACGCAAGTGGGCGCACCACGAGAACCGTAATACGACTATTGTCAGGGAAGTCCCCTTGATCCTTTTCTCTTTACTTCTAGTTGAACATTTATTTTCAAAAACGCAGTATCGTCATGAAAATCTTAAATGGAAAAGTAAAGAGATAAATAAATCTAAAATCAACCCTGACCCAACGCACCACGAGTAGGACTGCTTTCCCATCAAACAAGATTTTTCTACTTCTTTCAGGGATTTGTTGCATGAGGTTTTCAGATGCACCTACTGTACATTTTTTGTGTGTGTGTGGATTTATTTTCTTTCAAATCTTTCTTCGCTAGTGTGTTTTGATTCCTCCCTTATGCTTACCAGTTTTTGCTTTTGGAAATACACATACCTGCATTTTGAACTATTCAGACAAAGAAAACAGAAAATTCTTTCACTGAAATGACTGCTGAAAAATTGTCTGAACATCAATTATATACTTCTGAATTTACATCTATGTTGGCAAAAACTGTTGTTTGAAAGAAGTTAACTGATTTCGATCTGTGAGTAAAGCCTGTCACGATCATCTATTATCTTCTTACACTGTCTCTGTTCCTTAAAGGAACGAATCAGAAGATGTCTCCCTGCCTCAGAAAGTTGGTTTTGTAAATAAACCATCTCTGGATCTTAATGAAGGACAGTTCTAAAAAATTATGTTGAGGTCTGTAAAAAATATGCTAAAATATCATAATTTTCTGCATCACCCCACTCAATTATATATCTTTAAAAAACAAAATAAATCATTAAAAGAGTTGTGGGAAGTGCTTGTAAACCCGCCGGGATGTTGAACAGGTCTGCTGGCAGTGGGTAAATGCATGCATGACGCCAAGACAACTTCGTCGGGGTACTGAACAGGCCCGCTGGCAGCGAAGCAATGTCGTATATGAAAATTCATAAATATGAAACCTCTTGACCTTAAAATGTCCTTTATTCTGATCTGGAACTTCTTGGCAGGATACAGATATCAGAGTGGGTTAAATGGCAACCCTGTCGAGGCTATGGACGCCTACTGGAAGCAGTGGCCCTGTCAATAGTATTGGAGATTTTATCTTTAATATCGTGGCTCACTTGTCTTAAGTCTGTTATCAGTTTTCATCCTTTAAACACTGCTGGAATATTTGATTAATAATGATGTTTAAACAGTTTTCTGGTTGTTGTTTTTGAGTTTGAATTATTCTTGTTATCATAATCTAAATTTGTTCTTTTGGCAGAGATAACTGCTTCTACCAGTGTGTCACCATTGTTGGCAGCCAATTCGCATTTTTATACTGTTCTCATAAGCTTCCGACACCAGTGTTTTGCAAACCTTGATTTCCTTCGCAACCTTTTCATGCGTTTTCCCACTTGCCCTTGTTCTTGTTTTCACGACTGCATGCGTGAAAACTTTGATTTCGAAGTCATATTAAAATCATCACTGGATTGTTGTGATCATTCTTGTCGATATGCCCATTGCATTTCCAATTTACTTATCATTATACAATTTGCAAGACTCCAAGATTCTTTATTCATTTGGCATTTCTGTTGTTAATATGATTTCCATTTTTATGATATTGTGATAGGGTTGTGATTCAATCATTGATGCATTGCTGGTTTGATTTCTATAGTCTTTGATCGATTTCTTTTACACATTGTTTTCATGAAAATACATTGGTGTCGTGGTTAGACCCTTGCTATAAATCATGTCATACAACACATATTTGATTTGATCAAACCCTTGGTGTTGATTTCGAATCATTACTTTGGTTTTAAAACTATGCTAAAACTTTGCTTGCGCAAATGTTTGGTCGAATTACCATATGTTTCATTAATTGTTTGAATAGCATGGTTTCTAATATATGCAACAGTAATATTTGAATAGTTATATGCGCCGACGGTTGTACTTATGGGAAATGACTATTTTGCATGGGCTGAGCTAACTCCACTACCCTCGCACACTTTGGCATTAATGCCTTCCCCCTATCCCGGGTTACCTCTATTAGTTTTCGGGTAAGCCTGTGAGTTATTCGACCATGCGTTGACCCTACCCAAACCCTTGTCCATTGTGCATTCCCTCCTGGATCTTGTAAGGTGAATTTAAACCCCATGGTGTTCAGAGTTAGTTTTGGTTTCATTATTGCCAGAGAAGACTGTTTAAGACTGCCCCTGTAATTTCCCCCAGAGACACGTTTTTACGTGAGCGATTCTGGCCAAACGGTTTGGAATCAGATCAAACCCTTGAAAACCCAGAACCGAAATTATCCCCTTTACCTTCAATACGTGCAGTTTCCTCAGAAATCGAGTTGTTACAGAGATCTAGCTTGTGTTTTACAGGTCAATTTTTCAGATCCTCTCTGTGGCTGTAAGGTGCGTTTTGGGTCTGTATGCATTTGCCAGAATGCTTATCACTTATCCAGACCTATGCTTCAGGACCCCTTTCGCCCATATAGCCTTGTGCCTCAACCTCCTATTGAAACCCTTGATCAATCCAAATATTTATCAAGCAGTCTTTGTTCTCTTTAAGATGTTGAGGCAGCAACAGCTTTTGTCAATTCGAAATTATCATGATCGAAGCATTGTCTTATTGCCCAGGAATGTTTTTTCCACATCAATTTTGGATGATTTGGTTTCAGCTAGCACAATCAATTAGTTATGTCTTCTTGATTAGATTAAAAAAAAAATTATGTTTACTTCCAGTTACCAGAAGCGATTTTGTTTTTTCTATTTTGAATTAGCATGAGAGATTTCGTTTGCATTGATTCATTTTCCTAAAACCAATTATAGCTATGATTTGGTCAATGCGATTTGATTATTCTCAGATTAGAATAAAAAGATTGATTTGTTTTTTATTCTGTTTGGATTTGCTTTCAATAGCTCTGTCTGTTTCTATTACTTTTACCAAAATGATCTCATTATGAATCATGTACAGAAGATTCGATTGTTAAACTCAGAACACAGTTATGTTTGGATTCATATGATTCTGTTGTTGTTGCATTATATTGGCTCTAATATGGTTGAAATTATTTCTTATGTCCTAATTTTGAGACGATTATGTATGCTAGGATTAGCATGGTATTTCATATATGCAATCCATCAATATTAAAGATTAGTTTAACCAAAACAATGTAATCTATTTGATTCGTAAAACGATTCTGTTAAGATCAGATTGACATAGTTTGTCTCTATTTGAATTCGTATGAAAGACTTGGCTAAAATCGGTAATAGTTTGTTTTGAAATTGGTTCAAAGATAATTTTGTTGGATCCTCAATTTTCAATCGATTCTGTATGTCCCAAATTGGTAATAAAAGTTGTTTGACAAATCTCACATATCCTGTTACCTTTTGATCAATTCAACCACGATTTCATTGGTTTCAATTTGCATACAAGTTTGATTCGTTGTGGTATGGATGATTTGATTTGTTTGGAATTGCTAATTAAGGATCTGGTTTGATATATTTCTATTGGATTTGGATTGATTGAAATCGATTCTATTTTCAAATTAATCCAGCTACATAATCGCCAGATTCTGTTAGCTAGTCTTAAAACCTAGATTTTTGTTGATTTTATCAATAAAATATCATCTAAACTTGTCGATTTTTATCCTCTTTCAGGTATATTCGAATAGTAATGATCAATTGGGCATGTTGTGGCAGTTTAGGAGATATTTGTGTGATGTAGTTTTAGATTTTAAGTTGTTAGTTTAAGTAAAAAATAGAGACTTGGGATATTATCCCAGATTTTTTGTAAACTATTTTGACAATTCCCACAAGGATGTTTTACCTTGTGGGAGGTCTTTAAATACTTGTTATTTTTTGTAAAAAAGGATCATCATCTCTGTTGGGAGAACCAGACTATGGATTTATAATACAGACTGGGATGAAAGTTGATGTCTTCTAACAACTTTAGCTTTCAATATATCAAACTTTTATTTCAAGTTTTCTCCATATCAGTTTGCAATTAATTATCGACTACTTTAGCTATCATAATTCGTTGTAGGTTGATGTGATTTGGTTTTTTTGTTGTCCATATCTGATCTCTCTTATTTAAAAAATACAGCCATTACTCCATTTCAATTTAATGAATACAGGTTTATCTTTTTCATTAATTGAATTGTTTTGTACAAATTTTGCACAAGGATTTATTTAACTGCAATGATTTGTAAATTATAAGATTGCTGTAATTTTTTATGTCTTGTTTGTCCTGTTATTTATATTTGAAGAGCACAACTGCTTCCTGTTTATGAGAAGCTGGTGGAGAATCTGGTGCGGGTTTCCTCCCACCGAACAGCTAAATCAACTATTGCATACAGGACAAACCTGTAGCATTACTTCAGGTTAGTTTGTTATTCGTTATTTAATAATTAGTTTATTATAAGTAGTTTAGATAGATATATGTATAGTTTAGATTTATAGTTAGAGTTATTATTTTAGTTTCTTAGATTAGATAGTTTTTATTTAATTTCTTCCTCATAAAATTATAAAAATAAAAAAACAATAGTTTCGTTGTCTTAGGACAGTTTACCAATGATTTTTGCAGGTTTTCATTTAAATCTGTAATCTATAAATATTGTATATTTGTAATTGGATCTGATTCTATTGATGATTGAACATTTAATTTTATAGAATTATAGTTGTATAATTTAGGTAATAGATTGTATATATGTAGTTTAGATTTGTTTATTAGTTTGTTTTAATTATTGTTTTCATTTAGATTAGTTCCTTAGTGTAGTTTTCATTCGTTTCCCTAGAACTTAGATCGGCTAACGGAGCCGCTAAACTTGTCAGGGTGGTTCATCCCAAATGGCTTGGGTTATTTACACAACCCCGGACCAGATCCACTCTTCCAGTTGGCAAGCATTCAATTTCACTCGTCAACAGTATCTTGGGCTGCCTATTTTTCAGAAAAAAACCTTCAAGTAAGGATTGGACCCCCCTCCTTGAAAAATTTAAAAATAAATTGCAGGCCTGGGGATTCTCTTGGTTGAATCTCACAGGGAAGACAGTGCTCATCAAATCGTTTTTAAATAGTCTCCCAATCTATCAAGCTTCCCTTATGCTAGCTCCACTTGGAACTCTCAGGAAAATGGAAGGTATTGTAAGAAGTTTCTTCTGGAAATGTGGAAAACAAAATAGAAATAGACTGCCTCTAGTCAATTGGGACAAAGTCACCAAGTCAATTTTAGAGGGAGGCCTGAATTTCAAAGATCTGAGAATGCACAATTTAGCGTTGGGTGCCAAAATCCTCTGGAGGTAGGTTTCCACTAAGGCTAGCTGGGCGCAGCATGCACTCTGGAAGAAATACTTTATGGGTCCAAGAAAACGTTTCCTAGACAGACCTGTCAAAGTCACTAATGGATCGCAAATCCACAAACTGTGCATGCAAGCCCAAGCACTCATTCAAGACAACATATATTGGGTCCCAGGGAATGGGAAAATTATAAAGCTTTGGGGGGATCGAATAATGAATGAGGCTCCCCTTGCGGACGTCCATGAGCTTCAAGACTTGCGTCTATGGATGAAGAACGTGGGCTTGGTTTCTCTGTGGGATATCTCCAATTGGAAAGAAAAAGTCTGGCTGGAGTGGAGGAAGTCGAACTTGTCGAGCAATCTGGAAAATGCATGGCTTGAGTTACGTGCCAGGCTTAAAGGGAAGGCTCCAACACATGAAGAGAAGCATGATTAGAGAGGATGGGGGCCGCACTCTGGTTCTTACTCCATGGCACATGGATATAAAATGTTATGAGCAATTCCCTATGCTCCCCCATGCCCATCACTTTGGAAAGGTCTCTAGAAACAAAATTGCATCCCCAAAATTGACTTGTTCAATTGGTTTCTTTTCCACAATCGTGTGCTTACAACAGACAGCCTAATGAGGAAAGGCTTCCATGGCCCCTCTAGATGCTCTCTGTGTTTGGGGAATGAAGAAAACACCCAACATATTATGCTGGAATGCAGTTTCGCTTTAGAAGTTTGGGGCGAAGTGTTGACCCATTGCTCAGTGGACACAACGCTTCCACCTTCCATTTTCAAATTACATGCTAATTGGTTGCATCGCTATCCTGGACAGCTCCCAAATAATATTTGGTTCAAGGCCGCTTGGTTGGTTCTGCCAAAGTTGACCTGTTGGCAAATTTGGTTGGAGAAAAATAGTAGGACCTTCCAAGGGAAAATGCACAGTGAAAAAGTCATCATGACTAAGATAATATTCACTCTCAAAGAATTCCTAAATGAGTAGATGCGGAGCATCACTGATAAAAATCTCTCCCCTCATGAGGTGGAGTGGGGAATATCACTGGGATTGAAATTTTCCAATGCAGACACCCAAGAGGAAAAGAAAAAAGATTGGAAAATCAGAATGTCAGAAGATAGCTTCAGCAATTGGAACAAGGAAATGGATTGTTACTCTTTGTTCTTCGATGGGGCAGCAAAAGGCAATTTGGGGAATGCAGGTTCAGGTGGAGTCATCAAGAACAAGCAAGGACAAACTGAGCACAGGTATGCGTGCGGTCTAGGCCAAGACACCAACACCCAAGCAGAGGTGATGGCATTGTTGCAAGGCCTCAAGATTTTGCAAAAGGCGCGCATCAAGAAAGAAAAGATCATTGGCGATTCTCAGACTCTCATAAAAATGCTAGTGGAAAATTCAAATTCGAAGGATCTTCGGCTATCTAGATTGATGTCAAGAATTAAAAAGACTGTCAGCTCCTTTCAAAAGATCAACTTCTTCCATGTTCTGAGGGAAAACAACAAAGAGGCGGACACGGAATCAAATAGAGCTGCCCTTCTTCCTGTGGGCACTCTAGTATGGGATGATAAGGAAAATTGGGATCCAATTCCATAGCTGTGTTTTTATGGTTTTTTGCCTTTTGCTTCAGCAGTTTGTATGTGTCTTTAAGTTAGGGGAATTCGTGTCGCTAAAGGGAATTCTGGAATTCAAGAAACTTTGTTATGTCAGAATTAAAGACGGGGGGACCTTGATTATAAAGGAATATTGGGAGTTGTCCTAACAAATTGGAAAGCTTGTAAATGGGCACTTATGC
>JASDQU010589344.1:21219-37357 GCA_032191745.1 Picea mariana | reverse complement strand
GATGCGATCTACTATGTGAATGTAAATTCTATGAATGTCTAATTGTTATGGATGATGATGGATATGATGTGACATATTGTGTGAATGAGAATCCTATGAAGGTTTAAGTGCTATTAGAATGATGTTGGATATGATGCCATCTATTTTGTAAATGATAATTTTATGAATAGGTGTCATTAATTGGATTATGGAATATTATGAGATCTATTTCTAACTTGAAAACTTTGATGTTAAAGTTGTTGGTATGTGGATACCGAATCAAAATAATGGTTGTATGTAATTACATGATGATAATGCATAGAAATGTATGACTCTGTGTTATAGACTAATCTATAGGTTTTGGGCCATGAAATAGCCAAGGGATAATGATTATGAAAATGGATGTTATGACCACTGGTTGAGAAACAATATAGTATGAATCTTTGTATGTGAAATTATATTGGTTTGGATGCATTGCTATGATATGTGGACTAGTGCAGGATTTCAGGTAGTGAGACTGCCCAAAACTGAATAGACGATGACAAAACTCCCAGCAACATAGTGCCACTGTAAATACCATTGTAGGGTGTGGACCCTAGTTATGATTAGGAGGGCTGGAGGCATTTCCCACCATGTATCCTCCAAAACCTAAAGTCATGGGAGGACGATGTTAGCTCAGGCTCCCCTAGGCGTGTGATGATGACTATCAGTTGCCTGTTGGGGAAGCTTGGTCAAGATAGTGACACTTCCGCTTACGGGTTCTATTTGGAGTTAGGTCAATATAGTTGATGCTCCAGGATAGTCCAGTAGAGGAAGCATAGGAATGGAAGATGGAAGTAATTTAGGGAGGAAGGATGAGTAGAAATAGTTGAGAGTGTATGGAGATTTGTCTTATGGTGGGATTTATTGTTTTTCCTTCTGAAAAGAAAATGTGTATATATATGAATGTTCATAATTACGTAACTAAACGAAAGTTGTCTAAATAAAATTATTGAACTAGATAATTGTAATTAAAGGATTCACAAACATTTGATTGGTTTATTGTCTTTTATAAAATGAATAGTCATGTTGATTGGATTGGATGTGTACATAAATTACTATAAGGGTGATAGTTATTGATTATTAGTACATGCATGAGACTTGTATGTACTAGATACACATGCATTTCTTGTACATGTACACTAGTATGTATAAGTTTTCTTGGCTTACTTACTACTAATGTTGGTTAATTGTTATAAATATGTGAACCATTTGTCTTTTCCCTTGTATCATAAAACACTTTAAACTTTGGGACAAAGTTTCCTGAAGGGTGGGTGTATGTAACAACCCTAGTTAAATAGTTGCATAGGGTTTATCAAGTATAGTTAATTAAATAATTAACTGTCTTAATGTGTATTAGTTAAGTAATGATTAACTATTATTAATATTAATTAATTATTTATTTATTGTTTAATATATGTTGATTAATTAATTAGTTGATTACTTAACACATTTAATGATTTGGGTAAAGAATTAAAGTCTTAACAACTTTAATTTAATTATTATAAAACTTTATGTATGACAGGGGATAGGGTATTGAATGGAGGGATAAGGTAGTAAATGGAGGGATAAGGTGGGTGGCATTAAATGAAGGTTGGAGGCGGTGAATGGGGAGGATATGAAGGGGAGATGCATTCAAAAAAGGGGACTTTTGGGGAATTTGGGGGAAAGGAGAGCATTTGAGAGTAGGGACTATATTTTCTACTGTGGTAATTTTCTGGTTTGGAGTTTGGGTGGATTTTACAGGGGTGCACTAGGTTGCTAGGAGTTTTGGGCTCGGGGGCTAGGAATCCTCACGAAATCTTGGAGCTAGGGAGCTGGAAAGGCTATGTTCCTAGCTGGCAGGGAGGAAGATTCAGTTTTGGGTAGAGTTTGGGCAGAGAAACGGAGAGGACAACTGGATATTGACGAATTAGCAGCAGAAAGAGGTATGAATTTCATGAATTTGTTGCATCAAGTGGTTGTTAATTAAATTTACTTTCATGCTGTTAATAAATTTAATTTATGTCGAATTATAAATGATTATATGTTGATGATTGAATTGTACAGGAAAAAATTTCTTCATTCTTTAATTTTAGCTTGTATTTTTATAAGGCTCTGTGGGGACAGAGACCTTACAAAAGTAGAGCACCTACACCAGACAGAGAAGAAGTATTTCCCTTGAATCCTAGTAAATACCATCAATAGTGAGAAGTTACTATGCCTAGAGAATATCATAATCAGAATGGAAAGAGGAATACCAAGACGAAGATCACTGGGAAGAAGGCTAGAAAGTTCAGCAAGAAGAAAGCAAAGATAGAAAAGTTAAAGAAAGTTCTAGAATGAACTGCGCAGAAGGAAGGATTCAAGAATATGAATTTTGTCGGGATACCAATATAATACAGCATGGCACTTCTCCATGGTGAAGTAATATGATCGTTGGATGCATTATAACTATTAGCCTGATGAAACGACCAATTATAAGAGTAGTTATGACCAAAAATCTCGCCATCAGACCATTAGGACCATGTTGTAATGGACATAACTGCATTAATGAAGGCATCTCACCCATTGGAAATATTTGTTACCTAGTTGTCTACTTATTCCATCAAGCCTTGCATTGAGAACACTTTTGACACCCGTGATTATTTCAACTCACCGATTAGTTGATTTTGCGCAGTGATCATCAGTCTATCGCCATCCATCCCATCGCATTGAGTAGTTTCTCTTCAAACCAAGATAGTTAGCTATGAGCGTGTATGTCTGAAGAACTTAGTGCAGTTGAAAAGTCTGTGAAGGAGATACTCATCCACCTCATGATTGAAAGAGTAATGTATGTGGGTGTACAAGCTTCATCGAAAAGAGGAGTGCAATCCTCCTCGTCGACTGATCGTGGATCCAGACCATCCCGAGCTGCGACTGAGAAAATAACTAAGCATAGAGATGACTTGCCGAACACAAAGTTATTACCATCCATCCTACCTAAGTACATCGCACCCCTGGCTGGTGTAGTGAGTCGCGACAGTGTCCCGAGGGACTTCGACTACACTATCATCACTACGTATCTCCTGAAGGGGATATGCGCAATTAGACCATAGCTATAAAGGATTCCAACCTTGAAGATTAGCGACTATAACTCAGGAGACCGTAAGATCTATGGCATGATCGCACCTCACAAATATCTGACCAAGACTAAGAAAAAGAAGACAAATATCATCCCTCAGTCATGGACCATGAACCTCGTGCAGTCCACCCTTTTGAATGTAATTAAGATTCCACATTTTGGAAGGCACCAGAAGGTTAACACCTACATTAAGCTCCTTCTATCATTCTTCCACGGTGACTATCTATGGTTGGACAGACATATCACTGTCAATCTGGCACTGATCCATAGGATCACCAGACTAAGCATGTAGGGACCAAACCCACAAGACTTATACTTAGGAAAAGTTTCAAACCACGCCTTGGCACAGACAATTAAAGAAACATACGATGATGTTGAGAAGGGGACACGAGGCTACAAGGTAGCCTCCATCCAGAATGGTGCAGTGTGCCTAGCATGCCAATTAATTGTAGGAAATATAGTAAGAAATAATAGACCCACGTAGGTTACAAGGTTTGTCATTGACCTTGCTAGGAAATGCATGGAAAGCCTACAGATAAACTGGGTGAAGTACCCAGTTAACCAACTCGAACTGTATTGTCGCGAAGCTCAAGATCAGGGCTATGATTTTCACTTTAGCTGGCTTCTGATCCTCATCATGTTTACTGCTTGAGAGATGACGAAATGTGCGAACTTCCCTGAGATCGATCCATTTGAGCCTCTCACTGTGAAGTTCACCATGCTCTGGTATTTGAGCGATATGGGAAAGCAGTGGTAGTTAAACACATAATTTCATACCTATTACCTGCAGCTTAGGAGGGCTATTGAGTCTTTCCCTCATATGATGTTGAACACCCTTGATAGGTTCAGGCCTCTTAAGAAGTTTTGCACATATAGGCATTTTATTTACATTATTGTGTGCGTCGATGAAAGAAAAGAAGAAATTCAGTACTACTACAAGCTCACTACAAAGGACTTGGAAGAAATCATTAAAGACTGGCTTGCAAAACTCCTTATCCCTGCTGACCCTGCAGAGTTGTCTGATCTGGACCTCATTGGAAACTCGATGGTTAGTCATGAAAAGTATGATGCCACAAGCATCATTAGGAAGAAGAAGAAGCAAGATGGATAGGAAGTACACAACTCATCAGAAGAGACTGCATCCGAGTCACCTAACGAAGGAGGTGATGACCATGTGAAGAAAGAGGAAAAAAAACAAGAAGAAGATAAGAAAGGTGAAGTAACACCACCAGAGAGCCTCCCTGATGACATCGATCCATCTAAGAAAAGGAAGGTTTCCCCCAAGAAAATTTCATCACAGAAGAGGTCCAAATCCAATAAGCCAAAGATGTAGAATGTACTCATGGTTGACGACTTCGATTTCATTATTTCAGCCGTAGGAGATGCCTCAAAAGATATTTTACAAAGAAACGAAGCAAAACATGAATCCATGCACGATATAATTGAAGCATAACTAAGAGGTGTACAATAATCCCCTTATTCGAACCGCGCAACATCCACTGTGCCACCACCCTCAGAATAACCAGATTTGGGAGATGAGCCTACTCAACCCCGTAGACTAGCTAATGTGACTGAAGCCTGCCTTCATCAAGCACAAGCTGAGAAATACCAGGCCACAGTGGCTCTGAAACAAGCACAGGAGGAAGTTATCGAGCAATACATGATTATGCAATAGGACAAGGATCCCTTGAAGAGAATTTCAAAGAAGAGAGAGCGTAGATCCAGTAGGAGAAAGAAAATTTGCTCATAGAGTAGGTCGGAGTAAAAGAAGCAGTCAACAGAGCTCTTCTCTTTGTGATGAGCTTGGAGCAGAAGGAGGAAGAACAAATAGAACACCAAGTAGTGTATCTCATAGAAATCATCCAGCAGTTTCAGCAGAGAATCATAGATATGGAGCTAAAAACAGTGCCCAATACTTCACAGGATGTGCGAGATCAAAGAGAAGCGACTGCTCGAGGCATAGTTGAAAGAATCAAGGGCCTTACCATGGAATGTAAACAACTGAGTGATCGCAGTGCCCAAACTTATGAGAAACTCGCTAAGGATCCTAAATTGAAGGCACTGGAGTCACAACTCCAGGAAGCGAAGCAACAAGCAGAAACAATATAGGCATAGTTGAATCCCCTATCAACCATTAAGAGGATGAAGTGATCCTAAGAAAAACGCACTGCCTAGCAGCAGGTCCACACCATTCAAAGAATATTCATGGAAGTAACTCAGAGGCTCCAATCAATATAGGACTAGTCTTACCAACTATTCAAAGAGATCGAAGGCCGAGGAACAGAATTGGAGCAAGTCGTCATTGCAGTTGAAGAATGCTTAGAGGGACCTATCAACGAAGCAGTAATCCAAGAGTTCGCTGAGCAGGTGGTCATGGCACAACAATAGGTCGAAGCTGCTCGATCCAAGATCGAGGCTTTTGAGCTAGAGCTACCCAGATCAGAGTGACTCGAGACGAGTCACAGGTGAGTGTTGGGGGCCTGTTGGCCCTTGACCAAGTTTTGAGGATCCTTGGTCATTTTTGACCATTTTGGGACTTCGACAAGTTGTCTAAGGAGGAGCACAAATCGAAGTGGATATCGTAGAATCTCAACCCCTTTTTAGGGATTTTTGGGTTTTGGGATTATGTAATGGTATGGGGATGTCAGCTCATGGGTTTACCCATACTTATGCCTATTTTGTAATGTATAAATAGAAGTTTAGGCAATGTAAGAAGTAGTGAATAGTGACTAGTAGTGACTAGTCAGTTGCAAGTTGTGCTAAGTGAAAATGATTGTAAGAGGCTTGGTGTGTATTGTATATTGAGACTTGCACAACTAAGTGCAAGTCATCTATAGTGCTTTGTGCATAGAATGTGGAAGGCTCTGTGCCTAGATCTACTCGAGGAAGGAGGATCTAGTGAGGTGCATAGATCTCCTGTCGTGTACGGAGTTGATTTTGAGGCTCTTTGCATGTAGCAAATTGACCGGAGATAATAAAAAGGATATGAGTTGGTGGACGTAGCCCCAGGGTGGGGATGAACCACGTATATCATGTGTTGTGAATGCTTTGTGCTTATTGGTTGTTCTTTTGTTTATGTGATTCAAGGCTTAGTGTGATGTTAGATGATAGGTGAATCTAATATGATAGCTTTGTATGAAATAATGTGAATGAATTCTAGATCTGATTCATGTTGGTATGCTTAGTTCTTGAGTCTATTGAATCTATGCGAATATTGTGCACATATTCTGTTATTAGGGTTTAGTAGCACTGTAAGATAAGGCTAAATATTGATGAATCATAATTGCTAAGTTCTTTGTTAAGGTGTTACAATCACAGATATGTGTCCAAGCTAAGGTTGTAGATAATGGAGTCTTGGAACCACCCCTACCTCTACCTCAAGTGAGAATTCATCTACTTTGTAGGTGTTGTCGAAAGGGCCAGTAGTTAGGTTTTGGTTGGTGCTTTGTTGTAGCATTGAACCCTGGGTATTCCCTTGTGCCAGCAGCTGAAAATTCAGTGATCAGAGGGTTAAACGACCCGAGAGCTTCCACTCCAAGGTAAAAAATAGTCGATTCCTCCGGATTCGAGTGTTCTCCTCTCGGATCTAGCTTGGGAACAGTTTCTTATGGCCTAGTCACCTCAAATGAGCCTTGTTGGTCAAGTCTTCACCTTAACGATGGCAGTGGTGGCTCCAAAGTAACCGGTGATAGGCCTAGAAGCCTTCGCGATCGGCGGAGATTTTGATCTCCCAATATGTGAAAAGATCAACGACACAGTAAGGATTTAACTAACATTGAAAACCAAGCACACACTAGAAACATTCCTACAAGATAAAGCAAGCAAAACACTATCTAGTTGGAAGAATGATTACGCCACCCAACACTAGAGAAACTTACCGGTGCAAGTGAAACTTGAACACGGAAGCACCCTTCGGGTATACTCTGCAGAGAATTACCCGATGTCTACCTTATGTACCATGGTATACCCCCACAGTCACCTGTGTAAGTCCCTATACTAAAGGCAACTAAGTTTCCAACTCTCAAATAGTTACCAGGTGGGTACAGTCGACAGTCGGGTGGACCGCAATAAGCACGCTAACAAGTTTGAAACCTATCGAGGGTATCGAAATAAAGTGGTCTGGAAGAAAACTGAGGACCTCGAATGGATTCAAGGTCCACAAATCTCTGTAGGAAAATGAAATTGACAATATCCAATGACAAGTCCTCAATATGTGTTCCCCACTACGTTTGGTCCAGCTTTGGAGGGGTTATCTTCACTACCTTTCCTCACGCGACCTCATTTTTAGCCCCTATGTTAGAGGGGGGTCCCAGATAAATTTCACGTTTACTGGACTTTTACACTCCCTAGATCTGACTCCAATGTTTGTTTATAAGTCTTGAAGAGTTTCCTCTCCAACCTAATTCAAGGCTCTAGCCTAAACTAGTTGGTTGACCCTACAAACATAAAAGTCTAATAAATTTTAACTACCATTCTTTTTAAATGGTTTGTTTTAACTCAACGATATGGAAGTAAAACTAGTAATGTGTATGAGAGACGAAAAAGAGGAGAAGTAAATGAAACTGAAAGAAAAATTACTTCTAGTTAACAATAAAGATTTTCAACTAAAGTTGATCATGGCTGGTTGTCATTGATGTCAACCCTTGAAGAAATCCCCGTAGCACAAAGGTTTGGGTAATGGACCCAATATTGTTTGATGTAAATGTGACTCATTATTGTCTTTTCATGGTTGATAAGAAGTAAATATAGATGCAATCCAAAGTGGTCCCCTTATGGTGAAAGCCCTCACGGGAAGACGCTTTGTGGAGTAAGAGAACCCATGATTAATTGTGGAATAATGAGATGAAGGACAATGAATTTGTTGGGGAAACTATCCTATATTGATAGTTCTTGTCATTCCATTTCTAGTGGTATGTGGAATGTCAAATAACTCCTCACGGTTAGAGAGTTATGACCATGTGAAGTTGGAGAACCCAGGTTTGGGTAATGGACCCAAGTTTGTTTGATGGATAATGGTATGATTTTTTATATATTTGAAGGTAAAAATATTCTATATGGATATTACATGCCATTCCATTTATGGTGGTATGTGTAACGTCACATAACTCCTCACGGTTTGAGAGTTATGGCCTGACGAAGTTGGAGGACCCTCTTCTGTCATCTAGAAGCCCCAAAAAGTCAAAGTAGTCAAAGTGATTTAAGAGATTTTAGAAGGTAAATAATAAAGTGAAGTGATGAGTCTACTATAATTCAAAGTTAATACAAAATAATTATTTAAATAATAAATTTAATGGAGAAATTAGATGTGGGTAAACCCTAAAATAAGGAAAGTGGGCAAAGTGACCTAGAAGATGTTTTTAAGGAAGCTACTTGGAGAGTATAAATAAGAGGCAAGGATCTCTCATTTTAGACACACTTGGGAATATTGAATACCTATAGGTGTCAGAGGTAATCAAAGGATATATAAGCCGAATTTATGAGGAAATTGAAGAAAAGAAGACTGGAATTCAAGGAAGGATGAATTCTTTTGATGATGCTTTCTAAGGTATGTGGTTTTCAGGTCATCTCACCATTTTTGAAATAACTTATTTTATATAATGATTGATAACATGAAATTGATATTCCATTGAGGAAACATATCTAAGTATCTGTGGTAAAAAAATTCAACTTGTGGGTCATTGTATTTTTTGAGTTACACTCCGTGGAAAATAGGGTTTGTGGCTAGTCCTGAAATTAGTCAAAAACAGGTGTTTCGAGTAAAAATGTAATAACTTCTTCATAACTGATCCAAATTTAGTAATACCAAATGCGTTGGTTAGAGTAAAATATTTGGTATTTTTTGTAATAGTTTCATATCAATTCAAAAAATATTACGTGCCAGGTATGCTCTACAAGGTCGCTCTCTAGAATAAGCCATATTTCAACAAGGTGTGCCATTATTGCCATAACTCCCTTTCTGAGAGGTTCCAAGTAGTCAATCCTGGAGGAATTTCATAAAACACACTGAAGGACATTGTCTATCATTTTCATATCTTTATTCATTACACGTAAAAAGTTATGATTATTTCAAGTTAGGGTTGTTGACTAATCCAAAACTAGTCTTGTGAGACTAAAGAAACGTTTGATGAAAATGATAGTCTCTTGTTGTTAAAGTTAAGGAAGGTTTGCAGGTACGTTATCATATACACCAGGTCTATTATATATTAAAAATCCTATTTGGATGATGAAATTGATGAGGGATTTTGGTTGAGGTACAAGTTGGGTACATGGTTGAGACAAGTAGTTGATGAGTTGGCACATACATGAGGTGTATAGTTGATGATGTTGGTACATATTGATGAGTCATATTTGATGAGTAATTGACACATGATTGGTACATACTTGGTACATGGTTGGTTGCACTTGTTTATGGTACAGGTTGGTGCATGGTTGATGCACTTTCTTATGGTACATGTTGATTACAAGTTGAGGTACAGGTTGATGCATGGTTCAGGTTTATTGGTACATGTTTACAGTGGTATATCTCATAGTGATAGTGTGACAGTGGTTCCATCATTATACTTCTACTTCAGGTCAGTTGGATGGGTCAAGGATAGGTGGTTGTAGCCACCTTCCAATTGTAGATAGAGAACATAGGGGGTTGCAGCCTCCTTCTGGTTGTAGCCAAAGAATTGGGGAGTTGGAGCTTCCCTCAGGTTGTAGCCTGAGAAACTAGGGGGTTGGAGCCTCCTTCCAGTTGCAGCTGGAAAACAAAGGAAGTTGGTGCTTCCAATGAATGTAATTCTTCAAAACATATAAGATAAAACATTCTGTGGTTTTCTCCCGATTTGGGTTTTCACATAAAATATTAGTGTATAGTGTATGTGTGTGATTTTTCATTTCTTATTGATCATTATTGGATAATGATTTTACATTGATATAACACATGGATAATTTGGAGAAAAAGGATTATAATTACGCTATCACTGATTCACCCCCCCTCTCAGTAATCTAACAATTGATATCAGAGCAGGTTCCTTCAGAAATCAGTTTAACCACTGAAAGGTAGATCATGGAGAGTACCAACTCATATAAAAATGGAATGCCACACTTTGTTGGACAAAAGTATTCTTTTTGAATCATACAGATGAAGACATATATACAAGCACAGGGGTTTGAAATTTGGCAATCAATTGTAGATGGATACACAGTACCCAAAGTTCCACCAACAAATGAGAAAGCAGTGAAACTTGGTCAGAATAATTCCAAATCTACAAATGCACTTTTGAATGGTCTCAATGAAACAATATTCACCAAAGTTGCACATTGTAAATCCGCCAAAGAGATTTGGGACAAGCTTCGAAATATTTATGAAGGAGATACAAAATTCAAAGAAACAAAACTTCAAACTTACAGAGGTTAGTTCAAACAACTAAAAATGAAGGAATATGAGAATATTGTAGCCTACTTCTTAAGAGTTGGCAAAACAATGAATGCAATCATAGGATTGAGAGAACAAATCGAAGAATCTATAATTTTTCAAAAGGTACTAAGATTTCTTCCTATGATATTCAACCCTAAGATATCAGAACTAGAAGAAAGATCATATCTGAACTCAATAAGCATGGACAAACTACATGGAATCTTCAAAACATATGAAATGATAACTGAACAAGAAAATACAGATGTAAAAGAAGCAACATTCAAAGAATCCAAAATATCATAGCAAAAGAAAAAGGAACAAGAAGAATATAGAAGCAACAACGACATCTCGAAAGATGATGAAGAAGTGGCCAACTTCGTCAAAAGAATGAACAAGGGAACCAATGGTAGGTATAGAGGTAAGCTTCCTTTAATTTGTTTTAATTGTGATGGTATTGGTCATTTTGCTAACAAATTTACTCATAAGAAAAAGGGAAATGATGAAGGTTACTCAAAAGACAAACACACATATAAAGGCAAAAGAACTACAAAGAAAGATTTCAAGAAAATCTTATGCATCAAAGAAGACATCTCATCATCAAATGAAGATGAAATTAGTGACAGTGAGACATGAAGAGTTCTATTCATGGAAGTAAAAGATTCTGACAAAGAAGACTCCGAAGAAGAATTTGAAGAAGCCGAAGAAGGATATGAAGAAGTCAAAGAAGAAATTGAAGAGGCAGAAGTTGACTATCGAGAAGAATTAATGTGTGACATAGAAGTTATCAGAAGAGAAAATAAGAGAAACAAGAAACTACAAGCAGAACTAGACAAGAAAAATGACACTTGAGAAATAAAACAAATGATCACATGATTGAAGGTTCAAATAGAACAAGATAAAAGAATTGAAGAAGCACTCAAAGAACAACTAGAAGAAAAGGACAAGATCATTGAAAACTTGTAAGCAGATATTGTCACACTAAGAAAAGATATTCAAAAGAAAAATATGCAGAATAGCTCAAAAGTTCTGGATGGAATTATCAGCAGTAAAAAATCTCATCTTGACAAGTCTGGACTTGGATACAATCAAAGAGAAAAGGGATCAAGCTCCAAAACAATAGAGCAATAAACAAATCCAAAAATCTATGCAGAAACAATCAAAGGGGATAAGAAGATTTACAAGGAAGATTACAGGGACAATCGTCCACCGAGAAGATTCAGATTTCAGAATCAACAATAGATAGATAGGCCTCAAGAAGAAGAATAAATCATAAGAGAACCTTCTTTTAGAAGATCTTCAACTCCCATGTATCAAACTATATTTTATGGTTTATGTTATGCATGTAATAATTTTGGACATAAAGATGTGAATTGCAAAGCCAATAACAGGAACAATAAAAAATTTGAGAGTCATACAGAAAGGGGTTACTCAAGAAGACCTAGTGAAACACAAAGAAGAAGTTACAATAGGTTTGAATCTTTGAGCACTGAAGTGGAATGTTACAAATGTAACAATTTTGGACACGTGGCCACAAATTGCAGAATGACAGTCCCTCCTAAAGAACCTCAACAGAATAACAACAGTCACAGACAAGAACCTCAGAAAATGACATGGATAAAAAGGCAAGATCAGTATAGCAATGAAGAATGCACAGTCACTCTACAAGCTAAGAAGAAGTAACACAGTTGGTATGTTGACAATGGGTGTTCAAAACACATGACATGTGATAGAGACAAATTTCTTACATTGCAAAAGGAAATAAATGGATTAGTCTCCTTCGGAAATGATAATTCAACAAAAATCATTGGAGAAGGCACAGTCTGAATTCGGAACAAGAATAAAAAGGCACAAAATGTTCTACTAGTAGAAAATATGAAACATAATCTTCTAAGTGTGATTCAAATGTGTGACTAAGGTCATAAAGTTACTTTCGATTCAAAAAAGTGTGAGATAAGAAGAGAAGGTTCAAGGAAATGGGTTGGTACAGCTGGAAGAACTTCACACAACATATATGTGTTAAGAGAAACTGGAAATGAAAAGTGTTGTCTAGGAAAGGAATATGAAAGTTGGCTATGGAACAAAAGAATGGTTCACATTCATTTTGATAACCTTGTCAAAGTCAGCAAAAGAGAAGCAGTCAAAGAAATGCCCCATATCATGAAACCAACCAACACTTTATGAAAGCATTTTCAACAAAGAAAGCAAGCAAAGACTAGGTTCAAATCAAAGGAATATTAAACAACAAGATCACTGGAAATTGTGCATACTGATCTAGTTGGACCAACTACAACAAAGGGCTTAAAAGGTGAGAGATAATTTATGTTACTAGTTGATGATTATACAAGAATGACTGTAGTTTGTTTTCTCAAGAACAAGTTAGAAGCTTTTGAAAACTTCAAGATCTACAAGGAAATGGTTGAAAATGAGATGGATTCAAGAATCAAATGTTTGATATATGATAATAGATGAGATTTACTTCAAAGGAATTTATGGACTACTGCAACAGTCATGGAATAAAAAGAAAATTCTATGTTGCTAGGACACCTCAACAGAATGGAGTTGTTGAAAGAAAGAACATGACAGTACAGGAAATGGCTCGAACAATGCTAATGGATTCCAAATTTACAGATATATTTTGGACACAGGAAGTGCATACAACAGTTCACATTCAAAACAGAATAATGCTCAGAAACAACACTGATAAACTCCCTACGAGCTATGGAAAGGAAGACTAGCAAATGTGAAGCACTTCATAGTTTTTGGAAGCAAATGCTACATCAAAAGAGAATATGGAAGAATGGGAAAGTTTGACTCTCATGTGGACAAAGGAGTACTTGTTGGTTACTCAAGTACAAGGAAAGCATACAAGTGTTACAATCTAAGATTGAACAAAGTTGTGGAAAGCATCAATGTAACAACTGATGAAACAGGCAGACCAGAATCAAAGAAAGAAGAAAACAAATCAATGGAACAACTTTTCGAAGAAGAAGAAGCATAAGATGAATTAGAGGAGGAAGATGAAGAGAATATGACAGAAACAGAAGAGCAAGTTCAGAAATTATCTCCAAAGACACCTATCAAATGCGTACAGAAGAATCATCCTTCAGATCAAATTATTGGAAACAAAGATGCAAGAGTTGAGACTAGAAGAAAAATCCATTCACCAGAAGAAACACACCTAGCACTCTTATCTACAACTGAACCAAACTATTTTGAAGAAGCCAACAAGGATGAATTTTGGAATAAGGCCATGAATGAACAATTGGATCAAATAGAGAAAAATGGCACTTGGGAACTGGTTCCAAGACCAAAGAATAAGAATGTGATCGAAAAAAAATGGGTTTTCAGGAATAAATTAAATGAATATGGACAAGTTACAAGGAACAAAGATAGATTGGTATGTAAAGGATATGTACAGATTGAAGGAATCGAATTTGAAGAGATATTTTCCCCAGTTACCAGAATGGAAGCGATCTGGTTGCTTTTAGCCTATGCATGCTCCAAAAATGTTAAAGTATATCAAATGGATGTAAAATCATCTTTTCTAAATGGGGAACTTGAAGAAAAAGTCTACATTGAACAAACGGAATGATTTTAGTTGTCAGAGAATGCAGATTATGTGTGTAAATTAAACAAGGCCTTGTATGGTCTAAAATAGGCTCCTAGAGCATGGTACTCTAGACAGGATAAGTATCTGCAACAGGCAGGGTTCAGAAAAGAAAGTGCAGACAACAACCTCTATGTCAAGGTAAGTGAAGATAATATTTTATTAATTGAAGTTTATGTTGATGATATTATTTTTTGTAGTGATGATGATAGGTTAAGACAGAAATTTGCAAAAGATATGCAAAATGAATTTGAAATGTCGTTACTTGGAGAACTATCCTTCTTTTTAGGACTTTAGATACGTCAAAGAAACCAAGGAATATTTATTTCTCAAACCAAGTATATCAGAGAAATGCTAAAGAGGTTCATAATGGAAGATTGAAAACAAGTTATCACTCCCATGCAAACCAGTTGCAAGTTGAGAAAAGATGATGATTCGAAGTCTACAGATCAAAGACAATACAATTCAATGATTGGAAGCCTACTATATGTGACAACTTCCAGACCAAATGTAATGCAGGCAGTTGGACAGGTGGCACGATTTCAAGCAGCACCAAATGAGTCACATGTGTTAGCAGTGAAGACGATTTTCAGATATCTCAAAGGAACATAAGAGTTTGGATTATGGTATCCAAAAGCAAATGATATATTACTTATTTCCTACACAGATGAAGATCGGGTAGGTTTTGTTGATGAACAACGAAGCACCAGTGGAGCAACGTTCTACTTGGGTGAGTGTTTAGTATCATGTCTAAGCAAGAAAAAATCATAAGTATCTTTATCTACAACTGAGGCAGAGTATATTGCAGCAACATCATGTTGTAGACAAGTTCTTTGGATGAAACAAACTGTGACAAATATACAGATTGAGTATTATGAACCCATTCCAAACTATTGTGATAATACAAATTCCATCAGTATCTCAAAGAACCTGGTGATGCACTCCAAGACAAAGCACATTACAATAAAGTATCACTTTCTACGGGAGAAGATTGCAAAAAAGAACATCAGAGTTGAGTACGTGGGAACAAAAGAACAAGTGGAAGACATATTCACAAAACCACTTCCATGGGAATCCTTTGAATATCTTCGCCAGATACTTGGAGTTATTTCTACTCCCAAATGAATGATTTTTTAATTCTTATCTTATATGTCTTATATTTACACGAGGAAGCACCATAAGAGGAGAGTCTAGTCAGGGGGAGCAACCCCAGATTGAAAGATACATTTTCCATTGATGACAAAGGGGAGAGATTTATCAGATGTAGAAGACAAAGGCATGGTTCTAGGGGGAGCATATTTATCATATGAAGAGGACAGAGGAATGGTTCCAGGGGGAGCATGAGTGATATGATTTCAATATTGCATCAGAGTGTTGCCATCAATGCCAAAGGGGGAGGTTGTTGATTAAGGTTGGTTGTCATTGATGTGAACCCTTGAATAAAGCCCCGCGGCACAAAGGTTTGGGTAATGGACCCAATATTTTTTGACGTAATTATGAATCATTATTTTCTTGTCATGGTTGATAAGAAGTAAATATGGATGAACTCCAAAGTGGTCCCCTTATGGTGAAATCCCTCACGGGAAGATGCTTTGCGGAGTAAGAGAACACATGCTTAATTGTGGAATAATGAGATGAAGGATAATGAATTTGTCATGGAAACTATACTAGAAGGATAGTTCTTGTCATTCCATTTCCGGTGGTATGTGGAATGTCACATAACTCCTCACGGTTAGAGAGTTATGACCACATGAATTTGGAGAACCCAGGTTAGGGTAATGGACCCAAGTTTGTTTGATGGATAATGGTATGAGTTTTGATATATTTGAAGGTAATAATATTCTAGATGGATATTATAGGTCCTTACATTTCTGGTGGTATGTGTAACATCACATAAATCCTCACGGTTTGAGAGTTATGGCCTTACGAAGTTGGAGGACCCTCTTATGTCATCTAGAAGCCCCAAAAGGTCAAAGTAGTCAAAGTGGTTTAAGAGATTTTAGAAGGT
>JASDQU010589343.1:81794-107594 GCA_032191745.1 Picea mariana | reverse complement strand
ACTCCTGTGCTTACCATCTGTGCAGCTTCTCCCGATCCAACAGCTGTCGGGATTTTCGAGTGTGATCCGACGGATATCGGTCTCTTTCCTGTGCTCCTTGCACGTATAAGAACGCTATTCCTCCTGAGCTTATTATCCTCGAATCCTTAGACTGTGACTTGTTTTCTTTTGTTATCCGACGACTCTCGGTCTCTTTCCTGTCGGGTCGGCTACCCTTCATCACTCTGCTTGAACATTGCTCTGCTTCTTTTGCCATAGACGATTGCCATCAATGACAACCTTGACATTCTACATCCCTGCTATTTCCATATTTCCAACAAGAAAATGCTTTTATCAGACAATGGGGAGAAAGGAAAGATCATCTTTACTATATAACCAAGTTTGGATCTTTGAGAAATAAAAATTCAGAATCAGTTCTTGAGTTTACCCAAAGATTCAATAAATTATATAGTAAAATTCCAGTTGAGATTAAACCTTCCCAACCTACAGCAAAAGTAACTTTTGTTGGGGCTTTTGATCTAGATTTTGCTCTACTGTTAAGAGAAAGGAGATCTGTTGATCTCACTAAAATGCAGGATGACGCTGTAGAAATCGAATCAAACATGATGGCATCGGGAAAGTTAAAAGATAAATTTGAAACGGGAAATAAAGAAACCAAATGGTATAGAGAACAAGCAGAACCCTCTGGATCTGGGAGGTCTTTAGAAGATAAGATGGATGAAATGGAAAGAATAATCAAAGAATTTTCGAATAAAATCTTGAGAATGGAATTGGACCAATCAAAGAATGATCAGTTCCCTATAAAGGATTTCAGAAGGAATCCTAACCCTCAAATACAACAAAGACAAATTAATAACGAAGAACAAAAGATTCAAGCCCCCTTTGATATAAATAATCTTGGTGATGATTATCAAGAACCTTATTTGACGAGACAAGATTATGAAAAATATTTAAATACATAATAGAGGTCTGAAAATGACAAGAATAGAAATATTCCTGAGGATTCAACTTATCAAGGAATCGTGATAATATAATGGCCGAACTCTAACAAAAATACAATCTAAGGCCTAGAAACAGGAATATCACGACCACCCCACCGAAGAAAATTCTGCCAAGAGGGGAAACAGACGAGGCAACTTCAAAAGATATTGAAAAATAGACTGTTAAAACCAAGACTATTGACACACAGTCTACCAAGACAAAGCCAGCAAAAACACCAATTATTAATACAAGGAAAGCGGAGGTTCCTGTGGTTGAAACAAAAACATCACAAATTAATAAACCAGAAAAGAAGGGGATAGAAATCCAAACCAGAGAAGTTGTTAAGACAACGGGAAATTTCAGTCTAGAAAATGAAATTAATGAAATCAAAATCCCTATACCTATGGTTGAACTGGAAAAAAACCCAGTATACAGAAAGCAAATTGCTAAAATGATTAATTTTTCAGATAATGAAAGCCAGGATGATGTTAAAAATATAGAAGACGATAAGCCTAATATGATTTTTGGTCCACATTTTGAAGGTGCCAAAGATATTGTCACCCCTTTCTATATTACGCTAATTGTCCACGATCACCTGCTCCATAATTGCATGTTGGATTATGGAGCTTCTCACAATGTAATTCCCAAAGCCATTATGGATAGACTTGGTCTTGAAATCACTTGACCATATGGAGATTTGTATTCTTTTGATTCGATAAAGGTTAAATATATAGGTATGATAAAAGATTTAGTAGTTAATATCGCACAAATTCCTGTAAAAAGCGTTCTGATGGATGTGGTTGTTGTTGATATACCTCCAAAGTATGGCATGTTGTTATCTAGATCTTGGGGCACCAAACTTGGAGGATCCCTCCAAATCGACATGAAATACGCCACAATCCCGATCTTCGGTGGACGGTTCACTCGTTTGTACAGAGAAACAAGGTTGGCATTTATAGTAAGTGATCTGTTGAACCCGAATAACTACCCTGTTTATATTGCCGATCAACATTTAGAAAATTGTATTTTATCCATTGATGATGATTTAAATGAATGTAAAGAAGAAAATTGTATAGAAAAAGAAAAAACAAAAAGAAAAGATACATAAATATGTATATAGTTTTGGAGTTTGGAAAATGTATTTTGATGGTGCTTCATCTTATGAAGGAGTAGGAACTGGACTGTTGTTTGTGGCACCCGATGATGAGTTCATTATTCATTTTTCTTACAAGTTACAGTGGGATATATATTACACTAACAATGTATGTGAATATGAGGCCTTGGTCTTAGGATTAGAAGCTACCAGGAAATTAAAGATTAAGAACTTAGAAATCTATGGTGATGCTGAACTAATCATAAAACAAATTAATCGCCAATACCAGGCTAAGCACACAAGGTTGAGATCTTATAGGAATTGTGCTTGTGATCTAATCGATATTTTTTTCTCATCGGTTAATGTTCATTACATCACAAGAACTGAGAATCAATGAGCAGATTCATTGGCTAAAGAAGCCTCAACGTTTGTGCCTCCTACGGTTTCAAACTTAAATACCATATAGAGATGATACATAGACCTTCCATACCGAATAATATTCAACATTGGTAGGTTTTCGAGATGATGAACAAATTAGGAAATTTTTAGAAGTGGTTGATGACTTTGCCGAAACACATATCGACCAAAAAAATCAAAATGATCCCACTTGGATTTTGCAGGAAGGGGAAGATCCTCAAGAATTCTAGAATAAGATTGTCAATCATCGTATGCTTATTTTGAAAAATAATCAGATCCCAAAATGTATGATCCCCTTAGAGAGGTTATTTAATCATTACAAAATTCCTTTGAAGTCCACTTTACATCCTCAACCAGGAGAAGTTGAAGATTGTGATATAGGCACCAAAGAAAATCCTAGGTTGGTAAAATTATCTAAGTACCTTCCTCATGAAATAAAAAGTAAATATGTTGAGTTGCTTTGACAATATAAAGATGTTTTTGCTTGGTCCTATGATGAATTAAGAACTTATGACACCACTATAATAGAACACAAAATTCCTCTAAAGCAAGGTGTCAAACCATTTAGGCAGAAGCTCAAACAGATTAATCCTATATTGTTGCCTATGATAGAGAAAGAGGTAAAGAAACTTTTGGATGCTAAGATCATTGTCCCACTCAGATACTCTAAATGGGTGGCTAATTTAGTTCCAGTAAGAAAGAAAAATGGTTAAATTGGACTGTGTGTAGACTTTAGAAATTTAAACAGATCATCACTCAAAGACAATTATCCATTGCCTAAAATGGATCATGTTTTAGAGAAAGTAGTTGGAGCGAATAGAATGTCCATGATTGACGGATTTTCGGGCTACAATCAAATTGCAGTACATCAAGATGATAAAGAGAAAATTGCGTTCACCACTCCTTGGGGTACCTTTATGTATGATAAAATTCCTTTTGGTTTAATGAATACAGGAGAAAATTTCCAACGAGCTATGGACATCGCCTTTGTTGGCGAAAGAGGTAAGATTGTTGTTATTTATCTTGATGATCTAACTATTTTTTCTAAATCTAATGCAGAACATCTAGTACACCTTAAGCAAACTTTTGAAAAATGTCACAAATTTGGTTTGTCTCTTAATCCCAAGAAATCTCATTTTGCAATGCAAGAAGGTAAACTCTTGGGCCATATAGTGTCTAGGGATGGAATTAAATTGACCCGAAAAGGATTGAAGCAATAGATACTATTAATATTCCTAGGAATAGAAAATAAATTCAGTGATTTTTAGGGAAAATAAGTTTTTTGAGAAGATTCATTATGAATTTCACTGAAATCGTAAAATTGATTACATATATGCGTAAGAAGGACAACGAGGTAAAGTGGGCAAGCGAGTCTAAGGCGTCATTCAAATGTATTAAGAAATTCATAGGTGAAGCACCATTACTGGAAAGTCCTGATTATTTGAAAGAATTTTTTATTTTTTCATTTTCTTCTGAGCATACTATTGCAGCCGTATTATTACAGAAAAATGATGAGGGTTTTGAGTAGCCAATTGCGTTCTTTAGTAAAAGTCTCAGAGATGCTAAGTTAAAATATGATATATTGGAAAAGCAAGCTTACACAATGGTGAAAGCCCTCAAATATTTCAAAACCTATGTACTACATTCAAATATTATTGCTTATGTACCCACCAGTTATGTTAAGAATATATTGATTCAACCCGATAGCAATGGAAGGAGAGGTAGATGGTTAGCCAAAATTCAAGAGTTCGACCTGGAAGTTAAATGGACCAAACTTATTAAAGTCCAAGGCTTGGCTAAATTGTTGTATGAATCAAATATAAAAGCACTTGGAATAAATCATCTGCAGGAGTACGAAGGATTTTTAGAGATAGACGAGCTTGATGTTACTATGCCCGCAACTGAAATTTTAGAAAAATTCTCTTCTTCATCTTGGTACAGTGACATTGTTTCTTATCTACTGACCCTTCAGTGCCCCAGGGACCTAACCCCATCTAATTCTAGGACATTGAAGTTACATGTTGTAAAATATTGTATTATAGATGGTCAATTATATTGGAAAGATCCCCTAGGTTTCTTACTGAGTTGTTTAGTAGAATCTGAAACAGAAAAAATTATAAATAAATTCCACAAAGGAGTGTGTGGAGGACATCATGCTTGGAGAGGAACGACTTATAAAATCTTAAGAGATGGATATTATTGTCCAAAATTATTCACTGATATAAATACTAAAGTCAGAACTTGTAATCCTTCTCAGTTGTTCACAAGTAAGCAGAGAATTCCAGCATTACCTTTAGTTCCAGTTAAAATGGAAGCTCCATTTCAGCAATGGGGTCTTGATTTTATTGGAGAAATTCATCCACACTCGAGTGCTCAACATAAATGGATTTTGACTGCTACAGACTATTTTACTAAATGGGTGGAAGCTATTCCTACGCGAAACACAATAGATGCAGTAGTGATTAGTTTTCTGGAGAAGAATATCCTATCAAGATTTGGTTGTCCTCGGAAAATAGTTATTGATAATGCTCAGGCCTTCAAATCCATGGCCATGATAATCTTTTGTCAAAAGTATAACATTGTGCTAGGACACTCCACGACCTACTATCCACAGGGAAATGGATTAGCTGAGTCATATAACAAAATCTTGATCACTATAATTAAGAAAGTACTGATCGAAAATAAGAAAGCATGGCATGTACATTTAAAATATGCTTTATGGGCTAACAGGATAGGCACAAAATGGTCAATTGGAATGTCTCCATTTCAGATGGTATATGGTATTGAAGTTATTTTACCCATAAATCTAGCACTGCCAGTAATGAAACTCTGGAAAGACTCAAAAGAAGATCCAAATGACATTACCAGGAGGATAAATCAATTGATTGAAGTTCAACAAAATAGGGCTGAAGTACATGAAAAACTACATAAATATCAAGATAATATGAAAGCCTTATTTGACCAAAAATCTAAAGCCTTATTTGGTTCTAAAATGGGAAGCCAGAAAAGAGGATGCTGGGAAACATGGTAAGTTTGATCAGATCTGGTGCGGACTATACAAAATTACAGCCTCCGAGGGAAAGAATGCATTTTTGTAAGAAAATATTGACAGAAAGATCCTTAAAACCCCTATCAATGGGTATTACCTCAAACATTTCATGCAGTAGTACAATTCCAAACTCTCATTGTACATATCGGTTTGGTTTTCACTTTTTATTATAATTTGCATCTTTTGGTAAGTTTTTATTTTCATTGTAAATAGAAACAAGTTAGTTGATTTCACTGAATAATAATAAAATATATATATATATATATATATATATATATATAATATGCAACATGAATCTTTCCAATCAACAAATAATTCTTGACGTTTTTCATGATCCATCTCATTGCAGGATACGGGTTGATAACAGGGTGATAATCTCTAGCAGGAATCAATACTTGCATTGAATCTCCCTCAAAATAGGTGATAAACTAACAATTTGCTTAACAGAAAATATAGAAAAATTATGAGGTATGAACTTTCGTCTTGTTAACCCAAGTCAAGTTTTCAAAAAAGATATTAGTGAAATTGTCAGAAGTTTCATTTGAGTTAATATTGTCACCTAAAAAAAAAAAAAAATTACAAAAAGAGCTTCACTTTGACTCTAAAAGCTTAAGAACAAGTTTTCGACTTGAGAACAAGCAAGAATTCTAATGATATTCATGACTTTAACTGAAATACAAAGTACGTTTGAGTTAAGCCTAATTTCTATAATCCTTTTACCATACTTAAACTGATTAAATTCGCTCAAGGAAAGTCCCTGGAAACTAAATATTCCTCATGAAAACTTCCTGGTAAGCAAAGATGTTTTGATAGTCATAAGAGGATTATTTCAGAGTAATCAAAGTAAGTTAATAGACCTCTATTGCTAAAATATAAATGGATATCATCCCTGGTATATTTTATTAAGTACAAATTGATTGCCCTCACTTCAGGTTGGATTAAATATAAGATAGATGGTGAAAGAAAATTCATAAAATGATTGCCCCCATCTAGCATAAACAGAGATGATGAAAGGAAATTCATAAAATGATTGCCCTCATATCAGCATTTAAATGCAAAGTTATTAATTGAAGTGACGGAAGGAAATTCGATATGGGAATTAGATAACTTCACCGGGGTACTGAACAGGCTCGCTGGCAGTGAAGTAATGTCTATGATATCTATAAGGCTATTATACATGTATTATAACGTACTCTGACAACTATTTCCTTTTTCAGGCTAGATCTACATTCTAAGCTAACATGGGACTCCCTATTTAAAACATTAAAATCACTTTTCCTTGATGCAAATAAAATCGAATAAAGTCTGATAGATTGATTAAGGTTGTTTTGATTATCTCAAGAAATTCTAAAATAATTTTAAGAGAAGGAAGTAATTAAAGCCTGAATTCAAGATTGATGAACGATTAAGTTTTGAAAGTTTTCAGAGGTATGGATGAAGTCCTAAGTCCTTCTTTGTGTTTTCTTTCAAAATGTGTTTCATAGAACTGCAATAATGACTCCATTTACCCAATAAAGGCACTTGTTCTACATGTTCTTCTCATCTCGCAAGGAGACGAGATCCCTAGATGGAGCCTATGTTGAAACATATATATTTCAACATAAACCTTAAACTAAAATAAATTTCATTTTTGGTTAAATAAAAAAAGCACAAAAATGCACTTAGATAATCACCGTCAAAATGAAGTCTTTCGATCAATCCAATGGTTTAAATGTCTTAGCAGATTATGGAGCCGCCTTTTCAATTAATGAATCAATATATATAAAGGTTTTCTTTTGAAATTTCGGGAGTCAGGGTTTCGTGAAGTACGAAGGTTCAATATTGAGCATCTTCGAAGTCCTGATACTCGAACTCACAAAAGTATTAAATGTTAAGTTGGGTTCATTAACGATTAAGTAAGATTAACAAAGAGTAAATCTCGTCACGACTTCGTGATTCAAGATGATATTACATATAAAGTCTTTGAAGTCCTGATACCCAAAACCCTGACAATTTAAAACTAATCGCGATTAATTAAGAGAGTTAAATATGATTATAGTTAATTAAAACCTATCGCGACTTCGTGTTTCATAAGTCTTAGATTAAAATGCTTTAAATATCCCCGAGACCTGAAACACGGAAACTTGATTATGTGATAGGTATTTTTAATTAAAGTACTAAATGAGGATTATACTCTAATTAATATATTTCTCAAAATTAACTCGGATACATTCAAATTCTGTGTTTTTCCCGAGATTTCAACCATAAATGACATTAATATCTGATTTAGAGAAATGATTCCAAATAGGATTAGATTTAACGCCCAAATATTTTTTATTAAAGGAATTAAATGTGTTGTCATTGAAGGTATACACATGGTTTATGCATTTAAGGCAAAGAAGATTTTTAGTTCTGAATCACTTTCTTTTTTTCTTAGAGTTGGCTTAGCAAAATAACTAGTTTTCTACATTCTCATTCTCTGTAACAGGTAACCAAAATTTGAATTTGATATCATGTCTCCACGGAAAGCACCTAAAGTAGCTAGTGAAAGTTCTGGAAAGAACACATACGTTATTTCTGATACTTTGCCCAGAAGTATAAACATTTTTAAAACCTAGATGCATGTGTTCAACACCATACAATACGAAGTGGTAAACCGTCCTGATGATTCAAGAAACAATGAAAAGGATAACTTATCTACCAAATATAAGATTATCGCTCAAGAAGAACTGCATAAGATAGAAACCAGACCGAGGCTTTTACCTTACACCAACATGATTGGATGGGTGCTAGATCATGTAGATATCCTGACTTGAACAATATTCAACTCTCAAAAAGTAGTTGTTGGGTCATTTCGACTACAACACATACATGTCATGTATAAATTGTCTGCAACATCAAAATTTGTTTTTAACGCCAGTCTTCTAGTGAATTATAATAATAAGGAGTGTGATCAGTATGGAAAGAGTCTTTCTGAACTGATCAAAGACTGGTGTTCACGCCCCAAAAATTTCAGAGCCCAATCTCACGGCATATATTCCATCTCATCACTTGAACCACAGTTCATGTATATAGCCATGATGATGTGCAGAATTTATGGAAAAGAGAACACGACCCATTTTTTTCTACCATGGGTTCCCATTATTCACTCGGTGGTGGAAGGATTTTCTTTTGACTGAGCAAAGATATTTTCAGATAATCTGGCTAGCGAAATCTCAGAATACCAAACAAAGAAAACCAAAGGTAGCCAACTTCATTCTTTATGTCAGCTTATGTTATGGACGCTATATGTTTCATGACACCTTTCCTGCTGATGAGCTGGAGTTGGAATCCAGATAGTGCAGAACCAATTCATGATTACCATTCAAAGCTCTAGGAAGACAAGGCAAAAGATTTCTTTTATGAAATTTGTAATTGAGTAGTGGTGCCGATGCATATTGTTATATTTGGTCACCCACCGCCAAGAATTTCAGACAAGGTTATGGTTAACCTGGGTAATGTGGCATACTGGTGCATAGAGGAACATTTCTCTTATATCAGATTTTTCGGCTACTCAGTCCCTCCATATGCATCACCACAATTTTCACCAGATAGACTAGTGTTTCGAGAAGTTGCATGACAAACTTTACTCGGGGGGATTAGCAAAGAGCTAAAATCCATGCAGAAAAAGGTATGGCCATATTTTCCTTTTTCTATTGGTTCATTTTCCTTATTGGATTTCGGTCACTCCAAGGTGGAGGCTATAGCTTTAGAAGAGATAAAGCTAGTTAACATTGAGTTCAAGAAGCATGACCTACAGAGGGTCATGGGAAACCATATGGTCGGTTGCACTCTTAAAAAGTATGAACATGAAGATTCCCCTCATGAAAAAATGTTCCAAGGGGTAATATCTTACCAAGAAGTTCTGAGCCGAGTTCGAGCTTTGCTACCTGGTGAAATGGCTGAGTTTTACAATTTCCAAAAAAACCAAAGAAGTGGCCTACCCAAATTATTACAATGGGAAAGCCTAAAATCTCTAGATACACAACAAACAAAGACCCAAAATCCAGAAGCTAGAAGCTCTACCAAAGAAGAAACCCTATAAAACCTGGAGAAATTTGAGGTCTCGACATAGAAGGAAAATATCCCAGAGATGGAGATATTAGACAACCAGGGCAAAGATAAAAAAGAGACAATAATAAATAAAGGAGAAGATAGATCATCATCTTCACCTAAGAAATCAACTACTGAAGAAGTCAGGAAACAATTATCCATAGAAATTGGCAACCCCATTGAGGTTGTCACACCATTACAGTTCACCAAAGGAAACCCTAATACAGAGGCAATATTCATAAGCAATTTCACGCCTATACCTTTCCAGTAGATACCTCCCACCGAGTTATTTTTCAGTAAGAAAATAAAGGTCATGGTGAAGAAAGAAATACACATGAGAGAGGGTGAAATTGTAAAAAAGCACAGAGTATTATTAGATGGGCAAAATTTGGAAGAAGGAGATTTTGCTATAGAGGTGGCAGGCTCTTTGGGAGCTTTTGCAATGGCCAACTTATTCTCAGTTGATAATTTGAAAGAAAGGTTGAGGCAAAAGAATCAGATGATAAGTCTGCTACGAGATCAAATATGGAATACAGAGAATAATATCAAAAACAAGGTCAGCAAAGGACTCGAACAGGCTAAAGCCAAAGAGAGACAAGAAATTCAACAACTTAAATCTAATCTTGAAGAGATACACAAGACTGCTTAAGCAAGTCAAGGGCAGGTCATTTATCAAGAAGAGTTAGTAAGGAAGCTACAAGCTAAATTAAGTTCTACTGAAAGCAAAGTTGTAAATTTAGCAGTGTTTCAAGCTCAGGCACTGGAAGTGCATCAAAAGCTGGAAGCAACACAAAAAATCTTTTTTTCTAACGTAGGGATCATCCAATATTATTTTCATGAGATGGATCAATCATTAGATAATATTTTTTTCAGAGAGAAAGAGGCTACTGCAGCCTGGGCCACCTTTCAAAAATCATTTGTATCTTCGGCTAGAGAAGAGGTAGCAGTAACTCCCAGATTGACTGTAGCAGAAAAAATAAGGGGTGATATAATACTAAAGACATGGGAGACCAATATAGCCGAGAGTAAAAGAATGGCCAAAGAAAAAAAGGAGGATTGTGAAGAGGCTTTTTATTTGCTAGATAAAAAATCACTAGGCATTGGAAAAGATGATTGTTCTGGAGTACTAGGACAAATCAATGTTATAAAGCATCAACTGGACATCAAAGAAAGCTTAAATGAAGCCCATATTGAAATTTCATAGTTGAAATAGGTTGACGTCGCTCAAATGGATAGATGGATAGTAAATACAAATTTACAGTTGCAGTCTATAAATTTTGAAGGTAAAAGGATTGAAGACAGGTTGTCGAAATTACAGAGAAATTTGTTTCTTTTTGAGGCAAAGGATGTGACAGAGCCTTCCAAAATTTTAGTACAATTTCTAAGAAGGTGCATCAAGTGTCTCGAGCCAGGTGAAGGAAGTACTTCAAAGAATAGATGAAGTAACACATGCATGCCCATTCTTCCGGTATGAGAGAGAGATAGAAAGTAACCAAGTGAAACGGTTCAAGTTTTTATTCTGTAACTGTTAGCATCTAGGAGTAAGGAGAATTCCAACCGTCTGGGGTTGATAACTTTTTCTATAAATATAATTTCAAAAGAATTAAAGCGAGCTTTTTCTTGGCCGATTGTAATGGAGAGATCTCTCATTTTCGAGAATTAAGACAAATGAATACCAGAGACTCCATATTTCTTCAATCTTGAGTTATGTGTTCTTTTGTTCTTTCATATTCCAGCATCTTTATTCATATGTCTTTGATGAATGACTAATCACAACTTAGTACAACATCTATTGTGGTTATATGTTTATTTAGTTATCTTATTGTTTACAAATTTTCCTCTGTATTGGCTATTAGCATATACAAGACCTATGTGTTAGTTAGATTACCACATTTTATGCTTCATTAAAGGTTTCACATCTATTTTTCTTCTTCTGTATCAGAGTGAAATTCTTCTGTGATTGATGTCTCACTTTGTTTTAACAACTTTATATTCCATGCTCACCACACCAGTGAGATTCTTCTGTGATTGATGCCTCACTTTGTTTTAACAGCTTTATGTTTTTCTCTCATCACACTCCTTATTTTCAAATTTGACTCAGATATAGAAAACAACCTCTGAATTGTTATACCATTAATTAAATTTCAGGAACTTTTCTCATACAATTGAAAATAGAAAAAGAAAACATATAAAAAAAAACAATAGATCTTTTAACTTTGTTTCCTCCATGACTGTACCTATTGCAAGATAGCCTAATATTGAACCCGGTCTCACATATCAGAACAACATTTCATTAAACTTGTTTAATACCATATTAGATATCGCTAACACCTGGGTTGAACTTGAACATTCATGGGCAGTGATTGAACGGGACATAAGCATCCAGGAACGTTGGGAAGCTAGGCAAAGACAACTTAGAAATCAGCCATAGCTTCTTTCCCTAATAATTGATTTTCTTTTCATATTAAAATCTCTCTTTATTTTTTGGATGCCTTGACATTATACTTTGAAGACTTAAGTATAAACTCAGGAACAACACATGAAAAACAAACAATTTCCAAATCACAGTTGCATATCAAGTTACATTACACATGGGGTGTTGATATTGGTGAAAAAACATGTAACAATTTTGGAGCATATACATTTCAAATAAGAGAATGTTGAGATGGTGCTTGCAAAAGTATTTTTCCATGGATCATAAATTCCAATACTAAATTTGTATGTTGCTCCCCATGAAACATTCTCAAACATAATAAATGTTCTTTCCAATGCATTAGATCATTTCCATCTAAACGAAACCATTCTCATTGTAGAAGACTTCAATATTGACATGCTACAAAATAATGCCAGAACAAAAGAAATGGAAAACTACATGTGCAAATGCAGTCTTCGCTTTCTTTTGAACAACACAAGCCATGAACAAAATGTGCTTATTGACCATATATGGTTGAATGTGCCCATTTCTCAATACATCTTTATCTTAGACACATACTAGTTTGATCATGATACAATTGGTATTTCACTTTAATTATGATATATACATCAAACATATTGCAAAATCATGTTTCTATGTTTCAAAGCATATCTGTCTATCTTGTTGCGAAAAACCAAATTATCCAACTTCTTAGTTTTCCCTAGTTTGTACACATATTGGTCTGATCACCATACAATTGGTATTGCACTTGAATTATGAAATATACATCAAACATATTGCAAAATCATATTTCTATGCTTCAAAGCATCTGTCTATCTTGTTGCAGAAAATCGAGATATCCAACTTCTTAGTTTTCCTTGCTTTGTAATTGATTTTGGGCACATATTTGTTTTACAAAAAAAAATTATATATACACAAACATGGATGAACAAAAAAAAGGGTACATTCTTCTAACACTATTTGTTACTCTATTCCTTTTATTCTATTTTATTTAGTCTATGTACATATTACTTGTTTTTTTCTTTACATGTCAACTTATGTTCATGTCCATTTTGTTTTGTACTTTTTTTCATAGAAACAAATAGGAGAACTAGACACGGCAAAGAACTCTTAACTAGAAATGTAGAAGAATCCATGAAAAGATGCATATTTATACCCATGTTCCATATCCAATGGTTTTTCATTTACTATGTCTATATTTGTTGCACTAGTTTGCAACTCTGTTTTTTTTCTCCTTGGATACTCCATATCTTCCTATACATTAACTTGTCTTCATGTCAATTCTATTTTATGTGTTCCTATCTTGAAATAAATAAATTTGTACTCCATCTTTTTTTTCATGTGTTCCTACATAGCTTCTTGCTTTCATGCCCATTGTATTATCGGTATTGCTACATTGAAACAAGAACACAGTAATTGGGCATAAGGATGGAGCCTTATGTGCAATATCTGAAAACGCCGGAGTGCAATGTGTCGCAACAAATACAATGTGTATGCCTGAGACTAAGAGGTATGGTTACAAAAAACTCTGATCTGCATGCATTGTCCAAGTTGTCTAATTTAGTTTTT
Source organism: Picea mariana (assembly GCA_032191745.1). NCBI lineage: Eukaryota > Viridiplantae > Streptophyta > Pinopsida > Pinales > Pinaceae > Picea > Picea mariana. The sequence goes on along the minus strand of JASDQU010589343.1, from coordinate 93,980 downwards.
AAAAATTAGCTATTTCATTTGTTTGACAAGTGGAGACAAAATTTTAATTTCAAAAATTATTCACTAATGTAATTTATTATGTTTGTACACAAGCATGGAATGAGGAAGCGGTCGATCGGACTCGTGATAAATTATAGCATTATATAAATTACTATAAATCTTGGTAAAATGTTATAATATTCTATAAATTACTAAATCTCATGTTGCAGTCAGTCGGACTCATGATACATAAGCATGACTAAAATGTGAACCCAACAGTCCACCAACCCGTGATTCCGCCAACCCATGCCCCGTGTCACATCTATTTTATACTATATTTCTATTTTATTTACTCTATATACATATTCCTTTCTTTTTTCTTTACATGTAAACTTATGCTCATGTCCATTTTTTTTGTACTTTTTTTCATAGAAACAAACAAGAAAACTGGACACGACAAAGAAATCTCAACCAGAAATGTAGAAGAATCCATGCAAAGGTGCATATTTCTACTCGTGTTCCATGTCCAATAGTTTTTCGTTTACTCTTTTTGTATATGTTGCACTAGTTTGCAGCTCTGTTTTTTTTCTCCTTGGATACTCCATATCTTCCTATACATTAACTTGTCTTCATGTCAATTATATTTTCTATGCTGCTATCTTGAAATAAATAAATTTGTACTCCATCTTTTTTTTCATGTGTTCCTACGTAGYAKCTTGCTTTCATGTCCATTKTATTCTCTGTATTGCTACATTGAAACAAGAACACAATAATTGGGCACAAGGATGGAGCCTTATGTGCCACATCTGAAAAATATGGAGTGCAATGTGTCGTAGAAAATACAATGCATATGCCTGAGACTAAGAGGTATGGTTACAAAAAAAAAAAATTCTGCATACATTGTCCAATTTGTCCAGCTATATGTTTTTCCAATAGTTGATGTGTTTCTATCACTTAATAATTATCACACTAAGTGTTGTTCTGTGAGGCATACATTTATTTCCTCCCTTTCCTTTTCCTCTTCTATACGTATCTATTCTCGCTTTTCTTCTTCCCCTCTATTATCTGCTTCAGATTCTATACTTAGTCCCATGTCTATGCTCGCAGGTTCCCAGAATGGCGAAGTGACAGAATCCATGTCCATCTATATCTTTACATCACAAGTCTGACCGACCATCGCTCATTTTCATATTTGGCAAATTTTATGGCCGTGGGTTCCTGCATAGGCACCATTGAACTCTCATGCCCTGTGTTCACAGTATACATCTTGCACCTGAAACTTAGGTGATCTACAATTCGACCCTGGACTCGATCCCCCAGGCCTCAATCTACCTATGATGACTCTGTCTAAATGCTTGCATATAAATGTGCTAAGTCATATATTTTTTCTATTGCTTGTTGAGATAGATATAAATAACATATCTTTTTATCTTGAACCAGGGTCTGTTGAGCTCCAACTATATTCCATGGCTGAAAATATTTTTCCCATAGTTGATATTTATCCCAGTTCATTTCCACACTTAGCCAATTTTATGGCCACGGGTTCCCCCCAATGAATTATCGAACTCCCATGCCCTGTGTCTGGCTATACATCTTGCACCCAAAACTCCGGTTATCTACAATTCGACCCTGGACTCCTCGAACTCACAAGCCTCACTCTGCCTATGATAACTCCTTTTGACCGCCCCACCTTTACATACTTAATACCAAGTGTTGTTTTGTGATGCATAAAGTTATTTAATGACTTTTTTTATCTTCTATACTTGGCACTTTTCCCCTTTACTTCATCCCCTATATTATCCATTTCTGCTTCTATACATAGTCGCATGTCTATGCTCGCGGGTTCCCGGGGCTACAGACTCAGAAATTTTAAATCCATCTATATCTTCACATCACGAGTCCGACCAATTGTTGTTTGTTTCCATACTTATCCAATTGTATGCCTTTCGGTTCCCAACTAGGCCCTATGGAACTCTCATGCCCAATAGTCAATGTGTTTCTATCTCTTGACAATTATTAGACAAAGTGTTCTTCTGTCAAGCATAAAGTTCTTCACTCCCTTTCTTTTTTTCCTCTTCTATACTTAGTCGCATTTCTATGATAATGGGTTTCGAGGTCGCAGACTCACAAATTGTATATTCATCTATATCTTAACATCATGAGTCTGACCAACCACTTTCATTTCCTTAGCCAATTTTATGGCCACGGGTTCCCAGGTAGGTGTTATCGAACTCTTATTCCCCGTGTTCGGAGTATACATCTTGCATCCAAAACTTGGGTGATATACAATTCCGCTAAGGACTTCCAAGTTCAATAAAGTACCAAAGCGTCTTTCACTCCCCTCCATCCCCACCACCTTCGCCCCTTGCCAATGCACATCAATTATGATTTTACTAGTGACAACTCACCACATATGTTCAAAACGATTGGCATTAATAAGCGCAAATCTCGAGGACATCTCCCATTAAAATGCATTAATGGGCGAATATTATGGAATCTAATTAGTTTCTTTCTTTCAATCTTGAATTCACAAAAAAATGTTGGTTATTTTAGTTTTTTTAAGGCGTCATCATAGCAAGAATGCAATATTATGTTGGCCCATTGTCATCTACAAAGGTGTTGACATGATGCCCCTCTTTAGTATTGTGCATGTATTATAGGTTCGCATATTTGAGAGTATGCTTGCATATGGAATGTTGCTCCACCCTTCCAATTTGAACATAGTTTGCATTTGGGCAACAAAGAACACTAATAAAATAAAATAATATGAAAATTGTTTAAGTAAATATAAACAAATTATCTTCTAACTTGAACCTGATCTTGTCAAGATCCAGGTATATTACATAGATCGCAATGTTTTCCCCACTTTTCCATACTTTCTCTATTTCCCTACCATCTTCTCACACTTTCCCAGTGAAAATTGATTACGCTTTTATTAGCTTTGAAAATATTGGCATTAAAAGGTGAAAAGTTCAAGGACATCTCCCATTAAAACACATTGAAACAAGATTTACCGGAGATTATATTATGATGTTGCAGCGTCCATTTTAAATACAATGAGGAGAAAAGGAGCGTTCTCATCACCTTATGGTTGCAGCTTGACAACATTACTGTGGAGATACCTTGAATATTTTTGGGTGCGAGGACTAGATTTTTCAGTGGTCAATAGCTTATGACTGCTACTCGTCCACTTCTTCCCAAAAGAAAGTTATCTCAACATATGAAATTGCAGCGACAGATTGTGTCCCCAATTTTTTTTACTTTAAGCACTTGGTCACGTGTTGCATCGAGAACTATATTCTGAACCAATGGATTATCCAAATGGGCAACCATTCCCAAGTCTCCCTATCACCTCAAGTATTTTGAAAGATTTTAACACTTCCTGACCCAATGCATACTTTCAAGGGTGAGAATTGCAGACAGTTCTTAAAGAAGCATGGTAATGAATTGGACCTCTTGTCGAAGTTCTTACAGTACCCAATGCCCGCTCCCCAAGACATATCCATATTACAAGTTAGTTCATTTAAAAACCTTTTCTGGAAAATTGCATGGCTTTTCATGAGGATAACGAGACAAGAAAGTGCAATCGACATCTCTCAGATGATTATGTATATTTTATATTTCACGGTCAAGGAACAATCCATATTGCATTGTGGCAAGTTGATTTCCATTGAAATCTCTTCACAGTTATTGCAATACAGAAGACAAAAAAAAAAAATTATGTCATCTTATTTAATTTTTGTCGTGGCGAATTGCTATCCATTTCCTGGACTATCTATGTGTAAGAAGTTGAAATCTGAATTTGACCCAGTAACATTCCTGTGCCAGATATTATGGAGACACGATGCTTGCCAACATTTTTATAAAGTCTTTAATGATTTTGTTTCAGTTTTTAAAGCATTGATATTTGGAAAGTATTTTCCCCATTTGTCTGGCCAGCTGACAATCTTCTTGGATAGGAAGGGCACACTAGAATAAATGGAGAACTATAATTTTATAAGGATGTTTGTGTCTAAACAAAATCCTTGCTTCCTTCCATTTCAAATATCTGGTACAATGTTTTTTGTTGGAATAGCAAGGGAGTACATCTAGTGGTTGCATTTTTTCCATGAAAAAAAAAGGTCAATTCATCTCTCTACCTTGGAAAGTCGTGGATTTCATGGTCAGGAACCACTTCAACATTTATTTCACTAAAAATATCCTGAATGAACTCAGTGCCAGTACCAATGATTCGCACAAGCATAACCGAAAAGGGCCGATTGAAAAAAGTTCCCAATCCCCGACTGCCACACCCAAGACCACAGTATCTTGTAGCAGTACTCTAACAACCTACCCAAGTAACAAAGTCACACACAGTTCTTCAGGTGGAGGAGGATATAAGAACCCTCCCTTCGAAAAAATTGAAAGTTGTCACAAATTTCCCGCGAGAAAAAAATGGAAAACAATAGTCAAAGAACAGGAGGGACCAAGGGGATAAATTGATATCTATGATCTCTCCCTCGAAGATATGGAACTAGAAATTGACATTGACAAAACCCTGACGAAGACCACCTAGAGAGCACTGCTCCGCACAATCCTAGGATGAAAATAATTGGCATAGATACATTGGATGAAGAAGAGTCTTTTTCATTTTAGAGTGTTGTTTTTGACAGTGAATCGAAAAAAATGATTATTGAAAAGAGAGATGTAAAGAATAAGAAAGGGAAATCTCGTTCAGAGATCAACCTACACAACATGCACCCTTCCCATATCTCCTAGATACATTGGTCAACTGGAGATGCTCTAGACAACTCTATTATCAACCTTGAAACATAAAACGTCATGTTAAAGGAGAGAATCAAAGAATTGGAGGCAACCCTAATGCCTCTTCCATTGTTTTCTACTCCTTTGGCAATAGTCGGACCCACCGCACCTGCGCCAAAGTTAAAAGGATCAGCAAGCCTTCTCACATCATCCCGAGGCTATGTGGAAAAATATATAAATAGAAGAAAGGAATTAATAATAGAAGCTTGGGAGATGTCAAATAATATGGTCTCTTTTGGAACAAGAGTGCATGTTTTTCATGAGTATCTGCAAGCGGATCTCAAGAACGAGCAAGGTTTCTACCTCGATGCAATTTTACCATTTGGTGTTAAATTTACCAGTATGACGAAATTTAGAAGAAGATCAAAGGATCTCCCTTCCCTGGATCGAATAGACCAGCTAAACGCATGTTGGAAAGAAAATGTAAAGAACCTAAATGGTATCGTTCAATAATGTAGCTAGACCATATCTAGAAGAAAAAAAAAATTCAAGAAGCTAACTGAGATAGATCTAGCTACCTGCACCAATGAAGTCTAGGACTCGAAATTGATATTCAACTCGTTGTTTTTAACCAAGCAAGCATTTGATGATCAAGTTCATATCTATAAAAGACTATCATTTGAAAATTTCTATGGCATTCTTGAATATGGTGAACATGACATGAAAACCTGGCTAGTCGGTTATGCGATTAAAAACCAAGATATTCAAGAAGCATTGCACAACTTGTCTATTGATCTAGGGGGCTTGGAAAGTGATGAATTATTCAATATAAAAATCCAACATGAAATCAACGTGGTGCCCATGAGGAGCTACATCGAAGAATGGTTCAAAAAGGTTGTCGACTAGATTACCAATGAATGTCAAAGCCGAGGAAAGTCATAAAAGGACATCAGTGAGCAAATGACAAGGCATGGGACACCATCATAGTAATTTGATATTGATTACGTTCTTCTGTCTTCGTCCACTTACTCTAACAAAGCTTTAACCAAGATCTGGAAAATTTCTCTTTCTTCTTGCCATGTTTTATTGTTTTCCATCGCCGACTTTCTTCTTTCTACAACCTTGATTCTTGTACATCTTTTCATTGTAGTCTGCAGCAGTCCCAATCCAAGTCATTCTGGAAAACACATTTTTATTTCACAGAATATGTATTGAACTATATATTTTTTTACAAATTAGAAGACAAATATTTTTGGGAAATATTCTCAAATGTATTTTGTGACCCAGTTTATCTGAATATAAATATTTCAGGTTGTTCTACAGTGATCTTCAATGTTTGGTGTTGTTATTTGAAATTTTTATTTCTTCTTAAAATTAAATCAGTTCCCTATACATGTTCATGTTCTATATTGTGCATATATTGTAGCTTCCTATATTTTAGAATATTCTTCGATATACAAAATGTAAAGTCATATATTTTTTTCTCTATTGCTTGTGGGTTTGAGCAAAAATTGCGAGCCCAAAACACCATTCAAATTTGAACATGGTTTACATTTGGACCACAAATAATCTATTAAGATATATTAATATGAAAACATTTTAAATAAACATAAACAAAATCCCTTTAAACTTCAACCTGACTTTCTCGGGCTCCTGGATTGCCCGCGGGTTGACTGGTTAGCGAACTGTCAAATCCTCATTTCCATTTATATCTTCACATCAAGAGCCTGACCAACCATCATCCCTTTCAAAACTTAGCCAATTATCTCACTACAGCGTCCCAACTTAGTGCTATTTAATTCTTATCTCGCATGTTTCGTGATATACATCTTGCACCCAACACTTCCATCATATACATTTTGCACCCAACAATTCCATGATACACATTTTGCAGAAAACACTTCTGTCATTTGCAATTCGAACCCAGACCACTGGAACTCGTAATTTTCACTATACCCGGGTTCACAAATTTCGTAAAAATGACTTAGTAACGAGAAAGATAAAGTACAAGGAAAAGAGAAACAGGAATTTGGTTAAGTATAGAAGATGGAAAAGAAGGGTTAATATATTCACATATGTAATAGATATCCCATTTCTTGGCAAGATCTTTTCTACATGTTTCTAGAGAAGTTATATACTTATTGCATATACTTGGAAAGATGTGTGAAGGTGGTGGGCATAAAAAACAATGAATAGGAATTGGAAATTGTTTGAGCCTACCAACCCGAGGATCCACAAAAGAGATTGCAAGAAATGGTTGTGGAAATCGGTCAGATGGGCTTCAAAATAGGCTAACAAGGGTTCTCGAGGAGACGTGAGGTCCTTACGGTCAAACTGTATTGATTAGAAATTTTGAGTGCAAACTGTGTAACATGGAAGAGGGGCTGATGTAGGAGTCTTGAAGTCAATTTGTATATCGTGGAATCCAGGGGGCTATTTGCAAGTCAAGGAACAATGGAAGTGCACTCCACCTGTCCAGGAATCCGCAACAAAAAAAAATTGAGTAAGTATGGAATTGGAGGCGCAAAAGAGATTCCAATAAATGGTAAAATATGGAAAGCGGATGCAGGGGCTTCAAAATGGGGTGACAATATTTCCCCAGGAGACATGAGGACCCAAAGGTAAAATTGCAAGTCTCAAAACTTTCATGTGAAAATTGTGTATCATGGAAGATGGTATGATGTGGGAGTGCGGTAGTAAATTTTCATATCGTGGAGGTCCAGGTGTTGTTCGCAGGTCACGAAACAATGAAAGTGAAATATAGAGCCCGCTTGCCCAGGTATCTGCGATCTGAAAAGTGGCAAGGCATCCAATGGCTAGTGTTCGGTCGGATTCACGATATAAAATCATGAGCGCAAATGTGAAGCCGTGAGTCCGCCAACGCGCGCATTGATACATTTTTGGAAAAACGACTAAGTAACAAGAAAGAGAGAGTAGAGGGGAAAAAGAAACGGTAATTTGGTTAAGTATAGAAGAGGGAAAATAAATTCCAATATATTCAAATCTGCAATAGATATTTCATTTTAGAGCAAGATATTTTCTGTATGTTTCTGGAGAATTTGTATACATATTGCATATACTTGGAAATAAGTCTAAAGGTAGTGGGCACATGAAACAACAAATAGAAATTGGAAATTTCCTAAACCCATGAACTCGATGATCCGCGAAAGAGATGTCAAGAAATGGTCAAGTGTGGAAAGTGGTCAGATGTGCTTCAAAATAGGGTGACAAGGGTTCTCGAGGAGATGTAAGGCCCCGACTGTCAATTTGTATATATCAGAGCATTTCAGTGCAAAATTTGTAACACAGAAGTGGGTATTCCTGCCATCCTCAATGCATATTCATTCTACATTTACTAGTAACAACTCAGTGCACAGATTCGCTTATTGGCATTAACAAGCAAAAAACATATTCAACAACCATTTATAGGAGCCCGATCGACCCCCGGGTTGGCGCTATTATAAATCTTGCACCCAAAACTTGAGTCATATATAGTTCCACCATATACATCTTGCACCCAAAACTTGAGTCATATACAGTTCCACCATATACACCTTGTTCTTATATAATTATAATGAATATATTTTTAAAAATTTTCATTATAATTATATAAAAGTAGAAAATAATGAAAATAATTTTTATATTTTTCATTATAATTGTATAAAATTAAAAAATAATGAATATATTCTTATTTTTTTATTATGGAAATTTTCATATTTCACAGAAAGGCCACGACTAGTTGTTTGTTGTGATACATCATTTCAATAAGATGTGTGTGTTCATTCCATGCAACAAGATGGTCTCTAGATGACAAGAAACTAATTTATTATTTATTCATGTGTGGGTACATTTTTTTATTTTCGAGCTCCATACCTTATTGATATAATAGGTTTTTGAGTATATGTTTGACAATACTCTAGGAGATAATGGATACTAAGATGAGCTATTCCATGCATTTGATGCCCACACTAATGGACAAATGAAAGTTGTCAACTGGAAGTTGGTATAATTGTTGAGAGGGTACAATAGCAAGCATCCAAGGACAATGGACAAGCACTCGATGTACATCCAACACTCATATAATTGAGCACTACATTCTTCAACCAAAATATCACCTTTTGAGACTTGCTTCAACTATTTACCTCATTGACCATTTGACATTGTGTATGGGTAGTATAAGGATGAAGCCTAGTTGCAAGGACATGAGAACAAGGCAAGCACATTTTTGGACAAGATTAGGAAAATACTCTGAAGTTACAAGAGAAGCTTGAGAGAAGCCATCAACAACATAAATCAAGAAATGAACAACATAGAGAATATCATAAATTTGATGTTGGATATAAGGTGTGGATTTACCTCTACAAGGAACGATTGCAAGGAGTAGTGAATAAAATCTATCCCCTTAGATACGAACCTTTTGATATTATTGTGCAGGTGAACATTGAGAATGCCTTCAGAATGAGACTTCGGTACTTATATGAAAATGATATCAATGGTGAATGTGGAGTATATAAGTCTCTTCAATCCCTCCATGTTGGATGGAGAAGAGGACCATTAGGTTCTCCCCAATATTCATGAATTTTCACAACACTCTTGGAGAATTAAAGAAAGAGACAATTGTGTAGTGAAAGGAATGGGTAACTCATAGAGGTTGACAAGAAATTTGGTGGATTGGCCTCAAAGGGAAGACACCAAAGAAGGAAAAATGGTATGTCAAGAACCATATTGAAAGAAATTTCTCTCACCTATCATTGAAATATTTTGGGGACCAAAAGCCTCTCAATGGAGGGGTGTGATTTGAATTGGATCTGCACAACAATAGTTAGCTATAAGCTTAGGTGTTATGAGCATAAACAAAGGCAAGGTTCAAGACTATGGTTGAGGTATGAGACTAGGTTGATGGCATGTAGGGCCTCATGCATCTTGACCATTTTTTTCTCTTGCATCAATATCGTACTCTCAATGTAAGAATGTGAACCATAAATATATGAGAAGGAAATGCATGGAAAAAAATGTAAGAATTAAAAAAAAATTGTGTATTTTAAAAACAAAACAAAAAACATGAGATTCTATTTCTCAAATGTAATAAACAAAAAAACAAAAGAGGATAAGCACACTCACTTGGGAGGATTTTGAAGAGTTGAGGATGCTTGGCCTTTCATCTTCAACTCTCGTTGTACCATTATCCTATTGACTCTTGCATCACAAAAGAAGTGGGGTTCTTAGGATGAGACTAGAATAATTTGTACCCAAATTCCTATGTGAAGACTAAGAATGGACCAGATATCCCAAGGGTACATATAACCTACACATTGCCTAGTTGAAACCTACTAAATGTTGGTTTTTCCATTTGGGTTTCGAGCGTGAACACTAAGTTATTGTGTGATAAAATATCTCTATCTGTTGTGTTAATTTCTATGTATGATTCTAAAATGAAATTGCTTTATATTTAAATTGTTTGGTTGAGAACTCTTTTCCATATGTAGTTTTTTGAGGATTTCCTTCATAATTTAGTATCCATGAGAAAATAAATAATCCCAACAACTTTTTATTCTCCTTAGTTCATCCATTTATGAGATTAGAAATCTAATTATTTAAGGAGTTTCTAATTCAATTTTTTAAAGCTATTAGGCTATTGGATTCATTTTGTTGGATTCACCAATTTCAGTTTTTTGTCATTTTCTAAGATCCTACCTTTGCTTGAGTAACGTATAGAGGTCGTACACATGATTTACGGTTTCTTTCTCTCTTCTTTGAGGTCATATGCACTTTTTGGAAACCATACACACTTGTTGGGACTGCATTGAAGGATGTACACTAGCCACATAGGCCTTACATTCCTTGTCTTCGCTTCCTTGGCATGTGAGAAAGTTTGAGTGGTTCCTTAACATTCAAAGGTTGTACAGTGGCCACATACGCCTTACATGCCTTGTCATGGCTTCCTAGGGATGTGATGAATTTTGGGTGGGCATGTGAGGAAGTTTGAGTGGTTTCTTAGCATTCAAAGGTTGTACATTGGCCACATAGGCCTTACATGGCTTGTTGCTTCCTAAGCATATGAGGAATGATTGATGCTATTTGTTCGCATGAATTATAATAACTATTTCACAAAAAAATAAAATTTTATTGAAAATGAAACGTACCCATTCCGGTTTCAAGATTATTATATCTTCAAGATTTGAAGCACAAATAGCTTCAACATGCAATAATGGCAATACAAAAATGGCATAAGGCAGAAGGCCAGAATCCCAAACCTTCATGATTCGAAGCATAGATAGCTTCAACATGAAATAACAACAATACAAAAATGGCATATGGCGGAAGGACACAATCCAAAAACCTTGCTAAATATAGAAAGAAAAATGCATTCACGAAAGAATGGGGAGATGAACAAAACCCCAAAAAACACATGCACAAAGGGTAATGAAGAGATAAACAAAACCCCAAAATCACTGCATCTGCTCCTAGGAAAAATTCTGGCCAAATTGCCAGTAGTTGGTAACGACATCGTAAGAAGTAACGGTTTTCCCATCGCTGGTGGTGACCATGAAGGAAAGGCTCTGCCCATCAAGGGAACTCGTTCTCAACCAATTTTGGCCCCAATTCCAGGACATTAGCTGCCAGTCAATACTCGAGCCCTTGACATAAACAACCTCGATGTCCCTTGCTCTGCCAACATTAGTGATGAGAACCTGATTGAAGTATGAGTGACCATTTATGGTGAACTGAATTCATCCATTTCTTTGACACTGCGCCCTGAATCAAGAAAATGACACTAATTCAAAACTAATATCAAAAAAATCAAAACAACGTTGAATCTAGTAGAGAGAGCTAAAACCACAAAACCTTCTGTATTGAACAAGGACGATGCCCGTCATGTACTTGGAAATGTGCTTGAAAGAAGATGGTGAGATATCAAACTAATCTCGGGAAGGATTTCACCATTTTCCCTCATCATAGGAAAGCACATTGTATGGCAGACAGAAGTCCGTAGCAGTGACAACGATAGAGCCGGGAAGGCACCATTTTGGGTCACCGTTGCACTGGATTTCATAGAAATATCTATAGCTAAAACCTTTGTTGAACAATGCAGTGCTTAAAGACATGGTCTTGGTACCATAGATCTGGTTATACATAGCGTCATAACCTCAATCACTACCTGAAACAAAGCAACCAACGAATCAAAATCACATTGAAACTTGGAAAACAAACAAAAGAAGTTCTTGGGACCCATTATTGTGAAATGGAACCACAACTTACCCATTGTACCACCATTACCAACATAAAATGTAGCATTAGCATTGATCCATCCGGAATCGCCAGAACCGTGTGCAGCTTGGAGCATTGAAAGGAGCCCCAATGAAGCAAGCCATAAAAACGTCATTTCCTAGATGCACAACACATGGTCAGTACAGTCTACAAAACGATCTCATACATTAGAGCAGGGATGAGAGAGGTCTGAAA
>JASDQU010589343.1:0-11576 GCA_032191745.1 Picea mariana | reverse complement strand
CAAACATAAAAGCATTGCACTTTAAACTAAATGCAATCCATACTATGGTAAGAACTACCATAGGGGCACGCCGGTTGGCGGCCTTTGCCAAAGAACTTCCATATGTGTGGAGGTCCTGGTTTCGAACCCCACAGACTCCATAATAATTTTACACACCATAAACAAGGTGCCACGTGGCAGCCCACGCTTGGGCCACATGGCACCATACCATTTTCCAAAATGATGCCATGTGTCACAATCTCATTTGTCCACGTGTCTACCAACTAAACTACCAACTCAAAACTTTCCACAGCACCATAATTTCACGTCAGCATCATGCCACGTCATATGTACAACCCTGCCATGTCATCTGTATGGAGTGTACAATCAACATTTTGTTTTGCCTGTTTTGAAAATCAAACAGAATGTGATATCTCACTCATCCGATGTTCGTTTGAACCCGTTTGAAGTGTGTTGGTTTTGTGATGACGAGGCCTATGCTCCTGTTTGTTTTGAAGCGATTCTGAACACTTTGATTTTTGGGCTAAATTTTGACCCCTGGTCCAGATTATGATCACCCAACAAGACATGACATACATCCATGGGAATCACATCACACAAAATCTCATCTCTATATCCTCTTAAATTCAACTTGGCATTGTTTAGTTACCATTACCCGATGTCCTTTCTGGAACCATGAGACTCTATATAAATTTGGATGTGAAGTTGTCTCCAACTCCAATTTCTCCACCATTTCTGTGGATACTAGGTTACCAGTTCTTCCACTATCAATTATCTCCTTGCATACCCTGTCTTTCATCTTGCAAGCAGTTTTGAACAAACTGTTCCTCTGCACTGGTTTCTCCACTTCTTGCTCGGGCTTCAAGAGAACCTTCTTCATCATCAAAGATCTCCCATATTCTACACCTTCTTCCTCAACATTTCGCCTCTACACTTCTGAAATGTGAGCTTCACCTTCTCCTTCTTTCTTTCTCTTAGGGAATTCCCAAGACATGTGTCATGTTTTTCCACAGGAATACCACTTCACCTCTCCTCTGTTGCCTCTTCCTCTTCCTCGAGGAAAAACATTCCTTCCACCATATTATCTCCCTTGGGAACTTCCTCCTCTTCCTGAGTGACTATGAGGTTTTCCAATCTCAACCTTGGGCTTCTGTGCCTTGTCATGGACAATTCCCTTACCTCTATTTAAACTTCTCCCTCTTCTTTATTGGCTCTATTTCTTGGGCAGTTTCTCCTCTTCCTTCAGTGTAATTTGATAAGCATCCTCCACTTCCCTCACTTTTATCATGATGATTTCATCCTGGATTTAATATCCCAGGCCGTTAATATACCTAGAAACCTTTTCATCATCTTTTTCTCTCTGTCCAACCCTGATGTTCAAATTATAAAATTCCTTTGTTTATTCTTTTATATTCAATCCTTTCTATCTTAGGTTCTGTAGTTTCCTAAACATATTTATCTGATAGTCTTGGGGTATGAATTTAGCCTTTAGCTTGGATACCATTCTATCCTATCTTTTAATCTTTTGCTTTCCTTTACATCTTCTGTCATCCTATAGTTCATCCCACCACAGTGTTGTGTGTCCCTTCAATCTAGTGACAACATGTTTTACTTTCTTCTCATCATCAACTTCTTCATAGTCAAAGTATTTTTCCATTTCTCTTATCCAATCCAACAATTCTTAAACATCTAAGTTTTCTTCCTACATTGGGATCTCTATTTTTTCTATGGATTCCAATTTGACAACAACCTTAAAAAATCATTATTCTGCAACATCTTCTCCTGCAAAACCTTCAACTTCCATCTCTTCTCTCTCTGCATCACTGATGTCTCCAACATCAGGTTCTCTTCTTTGTTTTTTCTCCATAGAATATAATCTTGTGAAAATTTCTCTCATCTCCCTTCCCACAACTGGATTTGCTACAAGTCGCTATGCATGTCTTCTAGGTGACATTGTGCCGAGATTTCTCCACACAGAGCTCACAAAGAAACTTTTATCTTTGATACCACTTGATGGTATCATAATATTTCCTTCTTTTACATATAGAAAAATTCGAGGCTTTGATACCACTTGATGCAGACCCCCCTCTCTCCTGGGGCTATGTGACCTCCTGGTAAAGGATCTTCAATTCACTGAGTCGGATCATCACTTCGAGCCTCTGCTAGACCCAAAATTTGATACACATAGGCCCTCTCTGGTTACCAATGCAGGCTTAACTCCCCTGCACATGTTCTCTCTTGTGCTTCTAGTAACTATGAGTGGCGAGTGATAGATCCTCTTATAGGCCCTTCCCCCTTATATCCATAGGCTATAACCTTAGCCTCATCCCCTTTGCGACTTCAAGCTTCGGCTATTTCGAGTGCAGCTAAATCTTAATCCTCCGAACTCCAGACCAACAAAATAACCCAGACAGAAATCTAGGACATGCACTTCTCCGACAGCCAATGACTGTGATTCACTCTGGGACTCCGGCTTCAGAATTTTCAAGAGCTCTAACCACTTTTTTCCCCGAATTGACTTGTAACTGGAGCTACGGATCGAGCGCCATGTGATCCCCTTAATCGACGATTGAAATGTGTCCCTTGTTCCTGCTTCGAATGACTTCTAGTCAACGCTCCTCTACTTCTATTTCTCCTGAAGTGGCAATCCTTCAAAGTAAATATCCACTCTCCACGTGTCCCTTCATTTATCAATGACTCCTGTTGACTCTAGCCTTCGAGACTTAGGACCTTCCGAAATTTTTTCTTCAATTTCCCCCTCTCTTTTCCAGAGTATACACTTCTAGATCCCACGATTTGATGACGTGTTTCCTTCTCAGATCGACGACCACGATTAACTACGGTAGTTTGGATTCAGGAGTTTTTGTTCCTCCACTCTCGCTTTCCTCTGAAGCACTCTTATTCTGAAGCACAAAGATCTTCGCCACGTGTCTGTCTCGGATCCGACGGTGCATATATATCTACGCTTCTTCGAGACTTTGATGATCCCACTCCTCGAACACTTCCAAACCTACCAATACATGAAGTGTTGAAGGACTCTAAGACTATTCTCCATGCAACTTTTCCATATCTCACGGTCTGGAAAGATCCTAATTCCTCTGAATGGATCTTTCTCATTGGTTGGGAAATTTTCAGTGGTATCCTCCCTACTAAAGAATTTCCATCCGCTACCTCTTCTGAGCTTGTTCCTCCTCGAAGATTTTAAGATTCTCAGAATGTTTCTTCTTGCACCTATCAAAATGACTTCTTCGACACTTAGACAAAATTCGACCTTGTTCACACCTTGCAAAGGGTTTCTTTCAACTTAGCCCCTTTATGGGCGACTGTGCACTCCTTGAAACTATTCTTACATGAATCAATTTTCCCTCCTAAAAAATATGACGTTGAGTGTGTTTCTACCTACGCATACCTTGCGTGGTCCTCTGCAGTCCTTTGAAAATGAAGCTTCATGTTATCTCTCCTGAGCTTCTGAGTCAAAATAGACTGTGTCAATGCACGCCTTTCGGACACTATGTGCTCCTTGCAAATAAAGCTTCACACTATCTCTTCTGAGCTTCTGATTCAATCTAGACTCTGTCAATGCACACCTTGCAGACACTATGCACTCCATGCATGAGCTCGTAGAAGAGAAACAATTGAAACATATCTAATCCTCATAGAGTCATACATTCAACCATATAATGCATTCATAGCATAAGAACAAGTAATAAAAGAGAATATAATTAGACATAAAGCCTACCATCCATTCAGATAGACATAGTAACAACAATCCAAAACAATTTGGATCAACGCTTCCCTGTTATATTCATTCAAATGGTATGTACATGGGCTGATAGAACTGCAATAATCTTCGGTAGCCTTGACAATAACAACTTCAATAACTTTCATCAATCTCCTTTGGGGCATACAATACATATATTTATACAAGAAGGGCTCAGAGAGATTTTTCCCTCCGACTGTCTTAGCACTATCCAATCAAAGTAAAATCTTTCAACCACTAAGTATTTATTACAATAAAGGATTAGTACATACAAATAAGTGTGAATGATTCAGACTTGTACTATTATTAATTACATTAAATAAAATACAATCTCCATCGATCTCATGTGATGGTTCAATCTCTTATCATTTAAGAACTTTAATTACAATCATTTCGAGATATTTATATGATACACCATCCTTAAAATTTAAAATCACTTCAAAATGTGCACTAGGGAGCTGAGTTTTCCTCCACTTGCACATTGATAATAATGCTCCTGCATCAAAATTCCCCTAGTTTTCACTGCTTGAACATCCTAGATAAGGAGTTATAGAAAAAAGGGCATACCTTTCTAAATTCAAGATTATTCTAGAGAGAGAAATTGTAGAGCATGCCCCATGTACAATATTAGATATATGAATTTAACATTTCACACAACATACTATGGATTGTAATATAGCCAATGCATTTGGTCTCACATAATTTGGATCTTCTATGAAGAAGTTATGACTTTTTTACCTGGAACACCTGTTTGAGACTAGTTCCAGGACTGGCCAAAAAATCTATCTTCCACAAAGTGTATCTCCTAAACTAAAATGACCCAAAATATGAAAGTTCTACCAAAGATACCTTGATATGTAATATTAATATTGTCCACATTTCACTATCTGAATCATTAAATAAAACAATTTATAGTGAAACTGGTAAGATGATATGTAAATAAAATACCTTAGAACACATTCTCACAAGATTTCATCCTCCCTTGGAATTTATCGATTATTTACTTCATCTTCCCTCTGAAAAATGCCTCAGATATCCTTGGTTACCTTAGATAAGAATCACTTTATCAATTAGATAGATATTCAATGAACTTGTGTGTATTTTTAATGTACTTATGAAAGACTTATTGAGGTGTATTTATACTTTTCTAAATAACCTCTTTCCTTAAATTTGGGACCACTTTCCTTAAATTTGGGACCTCTTTCCTTAACTTTAGGGCTTCTTGAAATTTAATGTTACAACCAATTTAACCTTTCATTAAATATTTGTAACCAACTAAGGGATTATTGACCACTCTTCGGGGCTTCCAACTTTACAAGGCGATATCTCCTTAACCATGAGGAACCATGTGGCATTCCACATATCACTAGAAATCACACGATTAATGATATACATATATGATAGTATTACCTGAAATTTCATGGTTTTTCATGGAATTATTCCTCAATCAACTTTGGGTCCCATAACCACACCTCTAGGGTTGCATGTAGACAACATCAAATGTACCCAACTAACTCATCATCAATATCAATCATACTGATGATAACCAACTATCCAATGATCTCGTCCACATATTTGGGGCCTATGGACTTCTCCAAGGGTTGACATCAATCACAACCAACTGTACAAACCAATTTTACAACATACGAAAAATGTTATCATGATCCTTTTTATATCCTAAGCCATATATGTTTTGTTTAAATTGTAATACTTCCTATGTTGAAAAATGAAAAATGATAACATATGAAAAATGTTATCATGATCCTCATGTTGAACCTTCAATTTATCCACTCTGTTTTCTGTGTCATCATCCAAGGCTACATTGACTTCATCAAAGGAAAATACTGCAAATCACAATCAACAAGCACAAGTTTATTTTCTTGTTTCTTGGTGTCATCACTAAATGACGTCAAATTCCCAGTCAAAAAATTTGTTTGTGTTTGAAGTATATGTACCTTTTTGTGCAGTATGTGAAAACAAGTAAGAACATTAGTGAGCATTCCTTTTTGCATAGGAATTGTAGATTCTAGAGTCTTTCTAATTAGTGGTTGCAACATATTAAACATTTTGTTGATTCCTGCCATTTTGAAGTGCTTCAAATATGCCTAATTTCATAGATGATTTTAGGGGCTAAATTTTGCAAATGGGCTAATTTTCCATGGTTTTTCCCAAAAAACGATTCGTCAATTTCCATTTTTTCTAAAAAGGATTCACCCAAATTCCATAGGATATAATCATTTTACCTTAAAAATCGCCAAAATTTTATAGAAAGTGTATAAAATCTTTAGAAATTTGAATATTTTTACAAAACTATAGCCAAACATTTTACATTTTGCATATTAAGGACTAGTAAGATTAGCCCATGTTTCTACATTTTAATATAAATTTCCATCCTTAAAATCATCCATGCCTAATTTTCAAAATCTAAGGACTCCTTGAAACCAAAATATAAACCAATCCACATAGATAGAAAGATCCTAAGACCCCCTTATTCAATTTCTAGCCGGTCTAGGATTGGATAAATTTACTGAGTTATAATTCTCCTTTTATCTCCCATTACAAAATAATCAAAATATAAATCAATTCTCTTTTTAGCTCCCATTACAAATTTTTATATAGCTCCTTCTAACATTGGTTTACTAAAACAACTTATAATACCTTTGACAAAAAATAATAGAAAGATACAAATTATATCACCCGTATACTTTAGAGATCTTCTCTAAAGATGTAAAATTTGTTGCTATTAACCCTTCCCTCCCAGCACTTCCTCCTCACATAGACACGGGTTCTCATAATATTTATTTGATAATTTATTCTTCGTGAGGCTCGTAGGTATCAAACATTTCTCTGATACTGCATGATAGAAACCGGGGAAAGAATGATAAATCAAGAAAATCAAATAACCAACAAAATAGAGAAGGGAAGAGAACGCACCAAGCCAAGTCAAATCATATGTACAAAAATTGTAAATTAATAATACATGTCAAAGTAACCACCTCACAATCTTATCATAAATAACTTGTTGTTAAGGTTTAGTTAGGACTTATGATTATTTCTAAAACAGGATTGGGTGGTTGAGCAGTTATAATTACTAAAAGATTTGGTACTTGAGGAATTAAGGGTGAATTGAGACCCAGACATAAGGATGCATTAGATTTCCCCTTCGAATTTGATAACCTACACGAGGGTTACTTCTAACAATAAACAATAGATATCCCAAGGATAAGAGGAAGGAGATAGAAAAGGTGCAAAAAATAACCACAGTTCATATCATAGGAACAAATAGGAGAAACAAAGATATAAAATATATAAAGAGAATACACATAGGAGGATTACAATAGTTTGGGAAGTAGAAGAAAACCAACATGCATGCATTGAGAGGACAGATTCTTACAACAAATTCCTTGCAAATAGAGTGAGTTGCAGAGTCACAAACAGATGGTGCAGCGAGTGGAGAGAATCACACGTACAACTCTGAGCAGTAGAGAAGTTGTGAAGTTTCCTCTGAGGAAAATAGGAAACTTTCCCAAGAAATATTTGGTTTCCTTAGAGCATAAAAGACCTATATCTGGACTACAGAAATAAAGGGTCGCGGCTTGGTACTTGTTAGGGTTCACTAATGTGAATAAATTCAAATTCAAGTAAGAAATGTCTATTGAGTTTCAGAGTCATGACTTGGTCTTGTAAAGAGAAAGACATGACTCATTTAAAAAGTGTATATATATAGGTTGATTCTTGTTAGTCTAATATTTGTGTCTTTGTGTCTTTGAGTCTAATAATTCCAAGGCTACACCTTCCATTTAGAAGAGATAAGGGGTCATTTTTTAATGGTCATGTCAATTGAGTCAATTGAGTCATTAAAAGGTCATTAGTCATATGTTTTGTCAAAGTGATATTGTATCATTTCAAATATCAAAGTCATATCAAGAGGTCATTATGGTAATGTAAGATTTTGATATGGCATGTACTTGAGATTTGGTGAGTTGTGTTGTCCTATTGTATCATTCTTCCACTTGGAAAAGTGGTTTTCCTCTAGCTCTGCAAAAGTCGCTGCGAAAGTTCCTAGAGTTATAATAGTGTCATCATCATATTAAAACTTTCGCGTACTATCAAAGGGTTATAATTGAATTTTATGGTGTGAAGGGACACGATGGCATTCTTATCCTATTAAATGATCCCTCATTTTATTCAAAAGCTCTTATAAGGCATCAAAGTTTCCCTAAAATATCTCTCAATGCAAAACTTCCTAGATATCTCGTTGTGAAACTGGTGTCCACACCTGCATGCTGCAAAATATCATAGTTCGTTGCACAATTGTTTGGCTCACTGCGAAACTGTGTTGAACTTTGTGAAATCCCTGTTTGGTGATAAGTCTTGAATTCATACTTTTCAAGCTTGCTTCGTTTCTGTGTTTTCTATATATGTTGATCCTTAGATACTCTGACATCTCTCGCTCTGCTGCTGCAAACAATTTATAGTGCAAAACCTTAACTTCTGCACCAAACCCTAACACTGCAAAAAATCCTTGTTATGTTCTATGGTTATGTCACAACCATTGAGGTTTTTTGCCTATCAAATTCCTCTCTGCCCTAAGAAGCCATGAAATACTTGAGTGTTGACCTCCCCCGCATAAATAAATTCATCTACCACAAACCCTAGACTCCATATTAACCCTTGAAATTGTAGCTATTTGGATGTGTAAGAATCAATTTCCTTTCATCACATCATTGCAACAACAACATCAACAAAAAATAAGAAATACAACAAGGGTGGAGATATTTGCAGGTTTGAGCCTCAAGGTATGAATTTACTGAATGTAGATATGATGAATAGGGATTCTTTCTAGCAGGTTGGGTGTTTAGCATTTTGTGAGAATCTACAAGGCTACAACGTAGAGGTGGAAAAGCAATTTTCCCTTAACTTTGAGGGAAACAAAACTAGAATTGGGCCTCTAGAATTCCAAGTGACAGAGGAGACAATTGTTGTTGCAACATATATTCCCACACAAGGAGACATGTGGTTCAAAGGTATGGCACTTTATTTCCCCTTCAACAATGACTATTTTAAACCTGAACATCAAGATGCAATCATGCAAACCGAACAATTAGAGTTCCAAGGAAGCACTTTCTTGAATCATTTGATCATTTTTTGAGGATCATTCAAAGGTACTTTACCTCTTAGGGACGGTTCAACAACGTTTACAAGTATCATATAATATTGTTGAAACATTTCATAGGAAAGAAACTAGTCAATTTTTCTTATTATCTATACAGGAGTCTTGGAAAGATGGCAGACAGGGTGCATACCAAAACCAAATAGATTCAAGTCATCCTATTTCATTTCTCTCTTATCAAAATTTTAGTGTTGGAAGAACTCAAGAAGACCAATKCTAAGTGGGAGTCATTCTTAGCCTCATTAGGATTTCCCTCAGAGATTACCACTCCCCAAACAAATAAAATTCCATATTCTTTAGTTGGAAAGATTATTTCAATAGGACCAAAGAGTTCTAAAGGGAAGAAAAGCAAAAGACCAATTGAACAAGGCACAAAAATTGAGGCAGATGCTCCTAAAGCTTATGAAAGAAAAAAGAAAGGCAAAAATATTTTCTTCACACCTGAGGAAGTTGAGAAAATCACAGAGATACCTACTAGCCAAGGCAACAAAAGGAAGAGTAGGATAGTGGAGGCAAACCCTAAGAGTCATTTAACTAGGTCTGTTGTAAAAAAGCTTTCCTTAGTAGAAAAATATTTCAATGATTTCCCTATCAAACATGTGGTTGTAGAGACTTTTGAAACACAATTTACACCAAGAATGAAGGAACAGTGCAGGGATTAAGACAACAACTAAAAAGGGCACATAATACCATAGCAAAAATGAGGGCCAAGTAAAGAACAATGATAAAAAAGATATCTAAAAGTTTTGACCTATATGCGGAAACCCTTGACAATGGAAAGAATATGCTAAGAATATCCTTCCCTCTACATAGGCAGGTTAAAAAGATCTATTAGAAAAATAGACTCCTAAAAGCAGAAAGCAGAGCCTTGAAGCAAAATTTATAGAAGCAAGAATAAGAGGATAAAAGGAACTTAGATGTATTATGCTAGGTATTAGTTGAATGACTTATGGATGGTCAGAGGTCACAAGTCATATGATCTTCATTTTTGTCTAAATTTTGATTATGCACAAAGTTTGAAATCAAAAAATCAAATCTTGACTATGCAACCAGAGAATGTTTAAGGTTTGAGTTTTTGGTTTATGTCAAGGCAAGTTTTAGTGTTCAAATTTGGTGTTTTGAGAGAGTATCAGACTCATCACTGCCTTACATATAGAAATCAGATATCAAATAAATGATTACAGGTTTGTACATAGTTTTGCAGCAAGGGATCTCTGTGAAATTTGTTGTAGCTTACAGTACGCTGCAAAACCTCCTAGATGCTGCAAAACTGAACCTGTTTTTCCAAATCAACATTCGATAAGTATGATTTGACTTTCTAGCTGTCGACACTTGTGAAACTCACCTCCAACATTTGAAATCTTGACCATTTGATATAGAAATTTTGAAATATCCATTGAATATTGTGTAGTAAATGAAGTCAAAGTTTGTTCCTATATTTTTGCAAAACAATTGTAATCCATTATGATTTTGTTTGTAGCCAAATCTATTCACGGGGAAACAATTGAGCTTCAATCCTTGATCCTAGGATCAACTATTTATATATATTTTGTAATTGAAAATATGAAAGGGGTTGGGAAAATCATATAAGAGACATCTCTTTTAGCATCTTTGTAATTTTTGAATTTTAATGGAATATCAATCAGAAGTACAGAGCTACTCTTACCAGAGATTCTTGTGTTGATGATATGAAGTGTGTGCTTATCTCTTATGTATGTATTTTACTATTTTATTTTTCATTTCATATGTAACTTTCATATACTTAATAAAACAATAATGATTTAGAATTGATATGATTTCGATGATTTAGATCAATCAAGTATTGTAATTTTTCTAAAAAACACAGTCATAATTCATCCTAGTTGATTCTCTAAATGTAGTTAGTTGTTTTCTCCTTCTTTTGTTATGTTACAATAATATTTTCACTAAAACATTATTAGCTACATATCCTCTGCTTCTTTGATAGCTATAAAACTAGTCACTTATAGTTCCCATTGCATTAAAATTGCCTCCATGCCCAATGGACTTCTTCTCACCTCTGCCAACAACCTTATAAATTTCCCAATTACAGATCTAACCAATGTGCATAATTTGATAGCCTGCCATTCTTGACTGAGTTTTAAAGATAGATCCCTCTCTGATTTGAAAGAGATAGTTTCAATTGTAAAGTGGTTTTGAGGGTACCTTTGTGATTTTCTTCCTCATATAAGGCAATTTACAGAGTGATAACATTTTGATGTCGTTTTTTTTGTTTTTGTATATAAAAAGATTTAATTCCTTAAAAATATGTTGTAACCATACATAACGAAGCCAAGTCTGGATGTCTACTACCTTTTCCACCAGACAAGTGGAAACCAGAATAGATGGTGACCTTCTACTCTAGTTGTATCATGACAAAAAAATGCCACTTGTTCTGCCAAACATTTGGAAACCGTAATAGGTGGCAAGGAAATGTAGTTTCTGAATTGTTTGAACATGCAAAGAGAATCTTAAACAGGAGTATGGAAAATCCACTGTATATTTGAAAAAATTTCATAAAGTTGAAAGTAAAGGACTAAACATCAAAAGAACATCTGGGCCCAAGTTCCACCTCGAAGAGTAAAGACAAACGGTTGCGTGTAGGTCAGACATCGTTTCTTTCTT
>JASDQU010589340.1:0-19580 GCA_032191745.1 Picea mariana | reverse complement strand
GCAATACAATTGCAATGTAATACCTTGTAACTTGCGCACCAAAATATTCGGCTAACATATATGGATATGTGGAATATAACCGAACTATGGGTTTTAATGTTTGTAACAACCCCGCGTGTAATGACATGGCAAGGTCATATGGTGGTGCGGTAGAACCTCGGGCCGGGGCTAAGCCTTGGCCCGACCTCCCTTTTCAAAGGTTTCAATACACGCCAATAAATCTAATATAACTCAAATCCTTTAGAAGGAATGAATGGCGGCAACTTGGTTAGCGGACTTGTGTTAAGGCTTTGCAAAAGGAGAGGTCGCTGGTTCAAATCTCACAGCTGCTGAACTTTTAAACCAAATAGCCAAAAATGAGGGGACACGTGGCGCCCTCCGATTGGGCCACGTGTCCTCATATTATTTGTCCATAAACGGACACGTGTCAACCTTGTATTCACTGACAACCAACCAATAAAAATGTGCCACGTCACCTTGCCACTTGTCAACCTTTGATTATCCCACGTCATCGTACGGTCGCCACGTCACCCTGGTGCCACGTGTCACCCATCCAGTGGTGACACGTGTCACCTCAAGATTGGTTAAACCGTATACCAAAAATACCATAACTGCATGCCACGTGTCAGCACCTGGAGCCGCCACGTGTCCTGTACGGACATGCCACATCAGCACTGTACGTCCTGCCACGTGGCAGTACTGCCTGCCTAGTCAGCATCAAATTTTTCCCTGTTTGGCGATTCGAACAGATCGCGATAACTTTTGCTCCCGACGTCCGTTTGAGACGAAACGAATTGCGTTGGGTTCGTGACGATGAGGGATACAAACCCATTTGTTTTGAGGCAATTCTGAGAACTTTGATTTTTGAGGTAAAATTTGACCCCTGGTCCAGATTCTGATCAGTTGATCTCTGTCGGTGTCAACTATTCTGCTATCTCTGAGGTGTCTAATAAGGGTGGAAAATATGACCGAAGGAGGTCCACATTAAACACATGGTGCAAGCCAAGGAAGGGGGGAATGTTGAGGTCAAAATAATTGTCACCCACAACATTGGTGACGGTGTAAGATCCATAGCGGAGTGGGTGAAGCTTTTGATGGGGTCCTGTAAGGCGTTCTTTCTGCAAGTGCAGCCAAACTTTATTTCCTACCTGAAACTTGTGTGGCACTCGATGTTGATCATGGCGCTGCTTGTACTTGGGATTGGAATTCTGCAAAATATCCTGAATTTGTTGGAAGATGTGCTGGATTTGTTCAATGAACCGGGTGGCTTTGTCGGCTTCAGTTTGCGCATGGGATGATTATTCCTGTGTGGATGCAAGGGGTAGTGATCCATGGGACCCAATGGTTGAAATCCCAACCCCACCTGAAAGTGGTTGTGGCCGGTTGAGCTATGCATGGCTCTGTTGTAACTATGCTAAACATAGGGAAGACTCTCATCACATGTGCACAGATGCTTGGAATTGTACATGCAAAAGATATGCATGATCATCGTGTTGACAACCTCGGTTTGGCCATCCGTTTAGGGGTGGAAGGCCATGGATTTGGCAATCTTGGTGTCTAGTCATGATCAGAGGCTTAACCAAAATGTGATGAGGAACCAACTGTCCTGATATGAGACAATGGTTTGTGGTATCCTAAAATGTACCCACACTCTTTCTAAGAAGATCTTGGCAGTCACCTCTACTATGATGTTCTTCATGCAGGCGACCATAATCACCATCTTGGAAAATCGACCAACAACCACGAAAACATAGTTTTTTCCCTGCTTTGTTGAAGGAAGGCTCGACATGCAGTCCATCGAGATGGATTCCCAGGTCTTGTCAGAAGTAGGAAGATGGGTGTACATGCCTTGTTTCTTAATGGCCTATTTGGAAATGGCACATGCTGTGTAAGATCTGATATACTTGATGGCATTCTATCAGAGTTTCAACCAATAAAAATGTTGGTGCAACTCTGCCACTATCTTTTCTACATCGAATTGTCCTACCACCTGAATGTATTGAGATTTCCAAATTAGTTTCACTCGCTCACTTGATAGAATGAAGAGATGGCCCAGTTGACACAACAATGCATCCTGCAGATGAAAATCAATGAAAGATCTGTTTATGAACAACATATGGTAGGTAGTGGTGAAGTTAGGATGTCTCTCATAGAGTTGGGTCCATTTGGAGGTCTCATGTTCGTAGGAGTTTAGCACCATGGTTAGGGAAGCAACTGGAGGTTGGTTGAGGCAGCCAACGATCCAGTTGGTGCTCCCTGTCTTATACTTGATGTTGAGATGAAACTACTGCAAGTATGTGGACCACTTATGATGGAAGTCATTCTACAATTAGCCTCATGTCCACATGAACTGTAGAGGCTTATGATTAGTGTGGATGACCGTCTCCTTACCAAGAATGTAATGTCTCCACTGGCGGTAGGATTGTAAAATGGAGTACATTTCTTTTTCGTAAGTGGGGTACTTATGAACAATACCTAATAATGTCTCACTATGATAGGCCACAATATTTCTATGCTGAGTGAGAACTGTGCCCATAGAATATTCTGAAGCATCTGTCTCAATCTCAAATGGATGCTACATGTTGGGTAATGAGATCACAGGGGATGAGCTAAAGCGCTGCTTTAAATCACTAAACACTTTCTGTTGCAACTGGCCCCACACAAATTTTTCCTTGCCACCACCCCTGGTCACTTGGATAAGGGCCCAAGCAATGTGGGAGAATCCCAACATGAACCTACGATAGAAATTAGCAAGACCTAAGAATCTTTGAAGCTCAGTGAGTGTGGTCGGGGCTGGCCAGTCACGAATGACCTGGATCTTGGCCAGATTGACATGGACCCCATTCTCATCAACAATATAACCTAGGTACTGGACCCTGTTCATGCCAAAGGAGCATTTTTCCAAATTTACATATAGCTTATGTTGTTGTAGAGTGTGCAGAACTTGTTGAATATCCTACAAGTGTTCCTCCCAATTCTTGCTAAATATGAGGATGTCATCCAAATACACCACCACAAAAGAATTGGTGAAAGGCCGCAAGATATCATCCATCATCCTCATGAAATTTGTTGGGGTGTTTGTCAAGCCAAAGGGCATGACCAACCATTCGAAAAAACCTTCTTTGGACTTGAAGGTAGTCTTCCATACATCGATCTCATCCATTAGGACCTGGTGGTAACTGGATTTTAGATCAATCTTATTGAATTATTTGGCCCCCTTGAGTTCGTCAAGGAGATCATCAATTCATGGAATTGGGTATTGGTTCCTGACTATGATTTTATTTAGGGCTCGACAATCAATGTAAAGTCACCAGGTCCCGTCTTTCTTCTGCACAAGTACGATTGGGATTCCATAAGGTGATGAGCTTGGGCTTATGTGCCCCTTTTCATGTAGTTCTTGGATCTGGTGCATGATTTCCTCATTTTCTGACAAAGAGCAACGATAGAATGGCCCATTGGGTAGCAGTGCATTAGGGGTCAGATCGATTGAGTGCTTGACTTGACACTGTAGAGGTACCCCAGTGGGTGAGGATAATATGTCTTTGTATTCTTCCAAGACCATATCCACTTGCCTCTACTGAACGAAGAGACCTATCGTGGAGGCCATGGATGTGGCTGCAACCTTTCATTCACTTTAAGTGTGAATCACAAAGAAGACAAACTTTCCAGTTTGAGAGATGACCTTTCTGCATTGCTTGGAAGAGATCAAGGAAATGGTGGTAGATGGGACTACCTCAGGTATTTTGCATAATTTTTGGTTCAAAGTAATAATAAAACTATGAGGCCTAGACTCATATACAACATGACGACATGACGTTTCCATAAATAAGGTTGGACCAAAAGAACATCACAAACTTCAAGGGGGGAGACATCACACAATACCTCATCTTTGAAGGGCTTGATGTCGTAGGCCATACGACACTGTTGGCTAACGTGGAGATCGCTCCCTTAGAAGAGCCATATGATGGTGTATGACTGTGGGTGTGGTGTTGTGGGTAGAGCCAATTGTTGAGTCTCCATTTTTACACCTCTATTACCCTATATTATCCTCTATATGAGTCAATTTTACCTCTCACATGTGCATATGTTGTCTATTTCCTCCACAAACCTACTTTGTGACCTTGTCCATGTGCATAGAGAGGTAACCTATGTTAAAGCATGATTTGTTTGATTTGATTGATTAAATTGGATTAAATGGTTGATTATTTATGCTCCCAACTACTTGGACTCTTAAGAAGCTCCACTGGATCCAGTACCCTGCCTAATCCGATACCGATATTCCTCCTCATTTGGTACTACCCACTCAATGCCTCATCAAGTACTAGCTCTACATTGATCTAGTACCAGTCCACGCCTATTTTGGTACAAGTCTACGCCTATTCCAGTACCAATCTGTGCCTCTTCCGGTACCAGCCTGCATCTATTCTGGTACAAGCACAACACCTATTCCGGTACCATCACAACGCCTATTTCGATACTCTGTGATCATTTAGTACTAAACCCCTGTCTATAGGATTTACATGTTGAACCAGTATGCTAGTGGTGATTTTGAGAAGTTAGTTGGATGGAAGTCTCTTGAGGTATTTTTTGAGGATCACGATAGACTTCATCACTCATTCACTTCGTGTCATGAGGATGAATTCCAAATACACCACCACAAAAGAATTGGTGAAAGGCCGCAAGATATCGTCCATCATCCTCATGAAATTTGTTGGGGTGTTTGTCAAGCCAAAGGGCATGACCAACCATTCGAAAAAACCTTCTTTGGACTTGAAGGTAGTCTTTCATACATCGATCTCATCCATTGGGACCTGGTGGTAGCCAGATTTTAGATCAATCTTACTGAATTATTTTCCCCCCTTGAGTTGGTCAAGGAGATCATCAATTCATGGAATTGGGTACTGGTTCCTGACTGTGATTTTATTTAGGGCTCAACAATCAATGTAAAGTCACCAGGTCCTGTCTTTCTTCTACACAAGTACGATTGGGATTCCATAAGGTGACGAGCTTGGGATTATGTGCCCCTTTTCATGTAGCTCTTGGATCTGGTGCATGATTTCCTCATTTTCTGACAAAGAGCAACAATAGAATGGCCCATTGGGTAGCGGTGCATCGGGGGTCAGATCGATTGAGCGCTTGACTTGACACTGTAGAGGTACCCCAGTGGGTGAGGAGAATATGTCTTTGTATTCTTCCAAGACCTTATCCACTTGCTTCTCCTGAACAAAGAGACCTATCGTGGAGGCAACCTTTCGTTCACTTTAAGCGTGAATCACAAAGAAGAAAAACTTCCCAGTTTGAGAGATGACCTTCCTGCATTGTTTGGAAGAGATCAAGGAAATGGTGGTAGATGGGACTACCTCAGGTATTTTGCATAATTTTTTATTCAAAGTAATAATAAAACTACGAGGCCTAGACTCATATCAACATGACGACATGACATTTCCATAAATAAGGTTGGACCAAAAGAACATCACAAACTTCAAGGGGGGAGACATCACACAATACCTCATCTTTGAAGGGCTTGATGTCGTAGGCCATACGAAACTGTTGGCTAACGTGGAGATCGCTCCCTTGGAGGAGCCATATGATGGTGTATGACTGTGGGTGTGGTGTTGTGGGTAGAGCCAATTGTTGAGTCTCCATTTTTACACCTCTATTACCCTATATTATCCTCTATATGAGTCAATTTTACCTCTCACATGTGCATATGTTGTCTATTTCCTCCACAAACCTACTTTGTGACCTTGTCCATGTGCATAGAGAGGTAACCTATGTTAAAGCATGATTTGTTTGATTTGATTGATTAAATTGGATTAAATGGTTGATTATTTATGCTCCCAACTACTTGGACTCTTAAGAAGCTCCGCTGGATCCAGTACCCTGCCTGATTCGATACCGATATTCCTCCTCATTTGGTACTACCCACTCAATGACTCATCAAGTACCAGCTCTGCATTGATCTAGTACCAATCCACGCCTATTTCGCTACCAGTTTGCGCCTATTCCAGTACCAATCTGCGCCTCTTCCGGTACCAGCCTGCATCTATTCTGGTGCAAGCACAACACCTATTCCGATACCATCACAACGCCTATTCCGATACTCTATGATCATTCGGTACTAAACCCCTGTCTACAAGATTTACATGTTGAACCAGTATGCTAGTGGTGATTTCGAGAAGTTAGTTAGATGGAAGTCTCTTGAGGTAGTTTTTGAGGATCGCGATAGACTTCATCACTCATGCACTTCGTGTCATGAGGATGAATTCCATGCCTTGAAATACAATATGATTCTCCAATTGTAATATTTTAAAACCGGTTGATAATTATCTTCAGACCTTGGATGTTGTGTAGATGAAAGGGAGTGAGAGGTAATGAGTAAGGAAGAAGTAGTAAGTAGAGAATGATACATATTGTCACGTTAAATGAAATGTTGAACTTCTAATTCACTTGATCAATTGAAGGAATGCAAATGTTGTTTTGTGCAATTCATGGGAATGAGTAAAGTGCTTTAGTTTGCAATCTCTTTAGAGGTACCTTGTTGTTTTGGTAAGGGCCCACCGCCCCAACTAAGGTAAATCTCCCTGCACATGTTTTTGTGTGATTGTGTGAGTGTGAACATTTAATAGTTGTGTGTTGCAAATGATTTTAAATGTATAAAAATTTGTAGGTACAATACAGATTTATTTGATTTTGAATCAGTGTAAGTAAATCATTAGACATTGAACGGAGTAGATAATTGCATTTTCATTTTTGCAGATTGATATTTAGTTAACAATAGTTGGATAGATGTGTGGGATTGTTAAATATGCAATTGTTAATATTTTGAATTTATGATTGTGTTCTTCTTAGTAGGTACATGAACCATAAGACTTCATCTCTCACATTCATGTTCCATGTAATGAAGTCTCTCAATCATAATGATTTTTTCCTGTATTAAAGAAGGTTTGATTGGAATTAGTACAATTATGATTGATTTCTTTCTAAGAGTGAATAAAGTGGAGTGTTGATTACTGTTTTCAATTGCTACAGGGAACAAGATCTTAAGTTCATCTCTTTATTTCGCGAGCATATAATGAACATACTTGTCACCTAAGCAAGAGCCTTTTCAATTGAGTGTTTTCTTGAGAGTTTTACTACGAACTTTATCTTCTGTTATCGTTGAAGTGTGCCCATATTTGCTTGCCAGTTGTTGTTAAGAGTCGTAGCTACAAATAACTATGTCAAAGTCCATCTTTCCATTTCATGAGCTTGTAAATGGACAAGTCATTATCTGAGAAAGATCTTTTGAATGCATGATTGTTAAGATTTTGTTTGCAAGTTTTGCTTTCTAAATTTCAAAATGAGTGGAGAATGCTATTTGAAAAAGTGTGAAAACAAAGAATTTTGTTATTGATTGTTTCTTGATTGATCTATACTCATCAGACATAGATACACCACCTGTTTCTGACACATATAGTGTAACAAATCTATTGATTACGAATCCCGATCGATAATTTATGTTTGGTAATATATTATGCATATAATTGCACCAATACCAATTGCTTGACAACCTCTGCTGAGACGAGGTTCTTTTGGATACCGAAATCAACGATGAAGTGCATTGAAGCACCATTCACCCACATCTATGAATGAAATAGGTTCTCACTTTCCTCTGGTTCATCATGTTCACCAAACTGGACCTTAGTGGTGGTAGCAACGATGGCACTTGGTTCTGAATCAATGATCTGTCTTCCAAAGTCAAAGCCTGCATCTGATTAAGAGGCTTTCACCTTGACCACCAATGACTGCTTTGAGCGACATTCAACGCTGTTATGTCAGGGGATCTTATGGAACTCACACCATTTCCCAATGTCTTTCTTTTCCTTCCCATTTCCCTTCTTCTTTTTTGGTTTGGAATGGTTGTCCTGAGGCTATCCATCCTTGATATGCCCTTTTTTTTACGGGTTGGGGCTACCTTTGCTTGAATTCTGCTGTGAGGGGTTTCCAGACCCAAACTGTCGCATCTTCTGTTTAAGCTTCTCCTTGATTTTGACAACATATTTATAGGTTGCGCCCAAGGAAAATATGTCCAGAAACTCCATTTTTGTCTCGATGTATCGATGCAGACCGCCACAGTACTTGAGCACCAGATGTTGCTTAGATGATTTGATACCCAACTTGGTGCGCAAGGTATGGAAGACATTGATGAACTCTAGCACTGTCTGGTTCCTTTCTTGCCGCAGTGTGGTCCATCTTGTAGTATTATTCCTTAACAACATCCCTAAAGGAACCTCAAGTGATTCCAACTACAAATAATGTAGATCCATATGTTTCCTTTTTCTCATAGAAATTCTCCCACCAATCTTTGAAATGGGGGAAGGCCTTAAGGAGTGAAAATTTAATATTTTCTCTATTGGAAAAGTTGTGGACAAAAAAATTCCCTTCTAGAAGGTTTAACCATTTGCCTACATCATCCGCATCTATTTTACCTTCAAACATAGGAATATAAAAATTGATTTGTACCTTGAAGGGGGCGACACCTCCTCTTGAGGAAGATGCATTGCCTGTTGGAAGCCATCGAAGGATTTGCACAAATTTATCCATCATATCATTCCTTTTCCATGAGAGGGATTCCTTGAGCAAATGTTTAAAAGGATCTCCTGCGACATCATCTCTCTTTTCTTTTTCCACGGGCAACCGTCGAGTTCAGCGAGGCCGATATTGAAAAGGATCAATTGGTTCGAGTGCCAATTGCTTATACCCTGACCTCGTTGGGGACATGCACAAAAAAACAAATGAAGAGAAGAACGCTCTGATACCACTGATATAGATTTATGAGAGGAACAAAATGAAACATAGATTTATAACATTAACACACATATATAGAGAACAATAATAGAGATACAATGGAACTTAAATTCTATTCAATAAAGAAATCTGTTGAAAATGTAAAATGCAGAAAGAAAACAATCTTTCTCAAATGGTGGTAGCTAATCTATGAGAAGAGATGTGGCGGCTAAGCGCATTCATTTGAGCACATTAAAATGAGGCCTCCAATCCATTTTAGCATCCATAATTAAACAAAAACCCTAGACATAAAAAAACCTAACCCTAGGAGATGAAGCGCCAAAAGTCGTGTGGGCCTCAATGGGGTAAGTTGGTACATCAAATTCTTGGGGTCGTAACTTTTGCATACGATCTCCATTGTAGTTGCACAATAACCCATTGGAAAGGTCTACTTGAGGACTACACATTATGTCATCACACTCTAACTCTATATGTAATGTGACTATGGCGGGCCCAAAAAATGTTGTTTAGGGCCTCAAAACTTCCCCAGAAGTTTAGGACCCAAAAGGCTAAAAAACAACTGCCAAGATGAAAACTGTAATCGCCAAGATGAAAAATGTATGTGAGACAACTAGAAGAGGTGGGTGGCCAGCGATATCCACCTGGATCATGTATGCCGTGGATAGAGTTAAGTGGGACATATGGAAAGAGGATAGATAGATAAATTCTAGGTTGGAAGCGAAAGTAAATAAGTTAAACAAAGGGAAGAAACAATTGAGAAACTTGACTCATGCAATGCTTATTTGCAAGTGGACTTCACCTATGTCTGTAGTGTTCTTGCAAGAAAAAAACTTGATGTTTTAGTTTAAAGCATTGTTTGAAGGAAGATCAAGAGACTTCAAGACTATTGAGTACTTTCTAGAAGCATTTATTGCAAGTAGCTAGGAAGTCAAAATTTACTTTGTGAACTATATCAACACAAAATATTGTTGTTCCATGATAGGAAATGGAATCCTAACCCATTTTTAAGGGATGTTCAATTGAGATCATTCACTTATTTTATGAGTAATAATTTATTATGGAAGATTGCACAACAATCTATAGAACACAATAAGCAAAATTGTAGTTTATGGGTGAGAGGTGAAAATCATAATACATAAGTAATTCTGGGAATACATCATAGATGAATGAATGCACCTTAGTGGGTACCATTCATCAATGGGACTCAACAAGATTCTATTGCTTATTGTAAACAAAAAATCATCCATACAAGATTGGAAGCCTTAATTTCATGTGGAAACAGATGGAATAATTTGACAAATCAATTAAAACACAGGGATCCATTTGGTTATCCTAATTTCAACAAAGAAATGACTAGACTGGAATGATACATATCCTATTTGAGACACTATGATACCACTTGGATAGGACTGAAATTTCACTTTTCTTTGATTTGGTGCCCTGCACCATAATATCAACATCTGTATAAATGGAGTCCCCGGGAAGAAAACAAATACTGGAAAATGATTGAACATACTTTAAGATATTATCCAGGCTATGAAGATGGATACCCTTCTTATAATATGAGAAGCCTTCATCAATGATATTGACATGTTTCCTTTGATTTAGATTGGCTATTGAGGTTTCATGAGGATGAGAAATAGATTAAGTAGGGGGGAGATGATGAGACCCATTTTGACATCCTTTTACTCTAATTTTGATTTCTCTTTATACCCTTTTTACATGAGTATTGATCCTTTTCTAACCAAAGATGGTACATTTTCCCAAAGGTACTCTTCCATTCATAACTCGGTACTTCATTGAGTTTTGTCAATGTATCATGAATGTTTTTATATACTTTGTATCTGACTTGCAAGTTTGAGAACTACTACAGATCATGCTACATAACATAAATTCTATACATATAGGTTTTCAACTTATTGATTCCCATTGCTATTGTAGTATTCCAGATATAAAATAGTATGCAGAACATAAATATTTTAGCTAGAAATGGCAGAACAACAATGATATAACCAAAACAATACCATAATAACACCAGAAAGAGAACCTTGATTAATGATAGCAATGTTCACTTGCCTCTTCGAGGGGGAAACCTACAATAGAGTAGATCTGAATTAAAATAATATCCAAGACAAAACTTCTCATACCCTCTACCCCTATTTATACTAAATCTGTCTATCCAAAAGAAAAATCTATAGGAAGATCCTTCTAGAAGTGAAAGCTTCTATTAGGTCTTCTTACATTTGAATTATTATTCCTTATTGCTAGGCCTTATTAGTATTGGCCTTTATTACATGGAAATATATTATTCTACCTACATGAGGGGTTAGGGAGGTTAGGTCCCTAACATGTCCTCCCCCTTAAAAACAACCTTGTCCTCAAGGCTTGAGATGAGGAAATTGCTGCAGAATGGTAGTTGGTTCCCAAGTGGCATCTGTTGGAGTTGTATCTTTCCACTGGACTAACACTTCCTTGATAGTGCGCTGATGTAGACCAAGCTCATGTTGGTCCAAAAATGCTTGTGGTTGCAACACGATGGAGCCTTCTTCATCCAACTCGAGAAGGCTGGTTTGAGTTTGGCAGTTCATTCCAATCACCTTTTTTAATAAGGAGACATGAAAAACATGATGGAGCTTAGAATGAATGGGCAAAGTTAACTGATAGGCCACCTATCCCACATGCTTGATAACAGTATAAGGACCATAAAATTTGGACGCCAATTTCTGACAATGGTCAACCTTGAGGGAAGTTTGATTATAAGGTTGTAGTCGAAGAAACACCTGGTCTCCTTCAATAAATTGACGTTCAAAGCGACCTTGATCTTCATGTTTCTTCATGCGATTCTGGGCCATGAAAAAATTCTCTTTGAGGGTACAGAGAATAGCCTCTCGAACTGTAAGTGTTTGGTCAACCGCCTGGACCTTAGAGACACCTGGCAGGTATGAGAGAATTGAAGGTGGATTTTGTCCATATACTGCTTCAAAAGGATTCATGTAGGTAGCTATATGGTAAGAAGTGTTGTACCACCATTCGACTAGTGGTAACCATTGATCCCACTGATTTTTCCTTTTTGATGCAAAACACCTCAAATATGTTTCCAAACGCTTGTTGACAACTTCAGTTTGACCATCAGTCTAGGGATGATAAGCTGTGCTGAGATGCAATTGGGTTCCCTGTAGCCTGAACAGTTCTTGCCAAAAATTGCTAGTGAAAGTGGGGTCTCAATCAGAAACAATAGAATGAGGCATGCCATGAATCTTGAAGACCTGATCCATGAAAAGTTGAGCAACAATGGAGGTGGTAAATGGGTGTTGAAGAGCACAAAAATGAGCATACTTGGAAAGAAAATCAACGACCACCATGATGACTGATTTATTGCTCGATTTAGGTAATCCCACAATAAAATCCATAGAGATATCCCTATAAATAGCAGGTGGAATCATAAGTGGTTGTAGTGTGCCATGAGATTTGATTATTTCTCCCTTGTTACGCTGAGAAAAATCACATTATACCACAATATTATGAATGTCCTGTTTCATACCATCCCAAAAAAAAGAACGTTTGACCTGGTCATAGGTTTTGGTAAACCCTGAGTGCCCAACTATGGGTGTAGCATGAAGCTCAGAAAGTACCAACGATTTAAGTTGTGACTGCTTAATTAAATATAAAATCCCTTTGTATTGAAGCTCACTATTGTGCTAAGAGTACCCTGGGGAAACTGGAGAATCAATCTGCAATTGTTGGATCAGATTCAAAATTTTGGGATCTTGTAGCCATTTCCAGTGAACAACTTGGAGCCAATATGGTACAATGAAGGAGAGGGAAAAAAGGGACCCTTCATCTTCATATTTTCTTGAAAGTGCATCAACAACCATATTGTCTTTGCCTTTCTTGTAAATGATCTCATAATCATATCCAAAGAGGTTAGTCACCCATTTTTGTTGCTCTGGGGAGGAAGGGAGTTGTTCCAGAAAACACTTGAGGCTTTGATGATCTATCTTATTTTGGAAGTGCTACCCCAATAGATAAGGGCGTCAAATATCCATTGCATGTAGAATAGCCAACATTTCCTTTTTATATATTGATTAGCCCAAATGCCACTCTGACAGTTGTTTGTCGGTAAAGGCCAAAGGCCGACCATATTGCATGAGGATTGCTCCAATTCCTCTCTCGGAAGCATCACATTATAGGACAAAGGTATTTGTGAAATCAGGAAGGTCCAGGACTGGAGTGGTGCACATGGACACCTTCAAGGTTTGAAAGGCATGATCAATTGCGAGAGTCCAAGTGAAATAGTTATTTTTAAGGAGAGAAGTGAGAGGTGCCACAATCTTTCCATAATTCTTAACAAACTTGCAATAATATCTTGTTAAACCTAGAAATCCATGCATGCTTTTGAGAGACTTTGGGCGAGGACAATCCTGCATAGCTTCAATCTTTTTAGGATCCACCTTGACACCTGCCTTGCCAACAATATAACCCAAGTAATCGACTTCCAAGGCACCAAAATCACATTTATATTGTTTGAGTAAAAGTTGGTGCTGAGAGAGTAGATGTAGAACTCGATCCACATGACCAAGATGGGATGTCCATGTTTTACTATAGATGAGGATATCATCAAAGAAAATTAAGACAAAATGAGGGAGAAAAGGACGAAAGACATGATTCATGAGGCTTTGGAAAGTGGAGGGAGCATTAAACAAGCCAAAGGGAATGACCAAAAACTCTTAGTGGCCCTCATGAGTTCGAAATACAGTCTTTGGAATGTTTGCCTCGTTCATACGTATCTGGTGGTAGCTAGAACGAAGATCGAGTTTAGTAAAGAACTAGGCACCACTCAATTCATCCAAGAGGTCATCAATGATAGGAATGATAAATCTATCTTTGATGGTGAGTTTGTTGAGGGTGCGGAAGTCAGGACACATGTTCCAAGAGCCTTATTTCTTAAGGACCATGAACACATGAGTAGAGTAGGGGTTTGTACTAGGACGGATAATACTTGCAGTGAGTAATTCTTGAACAATTTTCTCAATTTATTTTTTCTGGGAAAAGGGATGACGATAGGGATGAACATTAGGAGGAAGGATGCTTGGGACAAGAGGAATGGAATGATCATGAACACCACAGGAAGGAGGAAGTCCCCGGGGAGTTGAAAAAACAACTTGATGTTTGGAGAGGATGGATTGGAGGTCCTGTGACACAGAGGGTGTCTTAGTGATGAAAATGGCATGGAGTTGTGCAATAATGCCAGAATGACCTTTTTTGAGGAGCTTTTCCATGCAATGGGAACTGATGATCTCCAAGGAACCGATGATGATGCCTTGGAACTTATATTGTTGGCCCTCCTGGTTGAATTGCATGGTTAATTCCTTAAAATCCATTAGAATGGGACCCATAGTCCTTAGCCATTCTGCACCCAACACAATATCACAACCTCCCATGTCAATAACAAACATATGATATTTCATGTGGTACTGACCAATTTGGAGACACACATTTTCACAACGCCCCCTACATTTCATGGACCCACCATTGGAAATCATGGTTTGAAAATTATTGACATCACACATATAGCAATTAGTTTCTTGGGCAATGCAATGATGAACAAAATTATGGGTACTTCCGTTGTCAACAAGGATGATGACCTTCAACTATAACACTGTTGTGTGCTAGGGTTTGAGCTCTGAGACATGCCTTTGATCCCTCACATTAGAATTCGGGCTGCCATGGCCCCCTCTGAGGGGGGGGATCCACCCCCTGGATCCTCAACTTTGGATCTACAGGGATTCCAGGCCCTGATCTCTTCTTATGCAAAAATGCACAAGGTAACTCCTTCAAGATTCTTCAAAAAATCAGAAGAAATAACCAAGGTTGTTGTGCATGCTCCTTCAGCGTGACCTCTAGCCCTTAGACTGGTAGACAAAGGATTGATAGGAAAGTTCACAGGGCTATGGCCCTCTCCAAAATCCATGCACCTCTGGTTGGAATCGAACTGGCACAAACTGATCCGGGGACACATGTTGGCGATCTTCTGTGGTAAGGGTTTCTTTGCTTTCTTATTTTAAAAAAAAGAAGATAGGGAACTAATTTTCCGAAGTAGCCCATATTTCATGGGTGCTCGTGGAATGTATCTCAATAAATGGACTCCTGAATTTGGTCTAGAAAATGATATTCCATCAGCAGTCCCTGTATGGGTAAGACTGTCATTCCTCCCATTACACTACTGGAATGATGAAACCATAAGAAGTATCGACAACTCTTTAGGAAAATATATCGATCATGTTGAACCATGAGAGGGACTTCAAACATGTTCCAAACTTTGTGTGGAGTTAGAATTGGAAAAAGGACTTCCAGAAGAAATACAACTAAACCTAGATAACTGGTCTTACATTCAACAAGTATATTACGAGCAAATCCCCTTCAAATGTAAAGCATGCCATGAATATGGACATTTCACAAAAAATTTCCCTCAGGCCAAGGAAACCCGAGACCGGGACCCAAAGCAAGATCAATGGCAACAATCAAAGTGGAAAAAAGCTAATGGGAAAAACCCCTCGCATCCTGCATAAGGACAAAGAGAAAAATCTCTAGATCCGAGAGAAAGAACGTCAAGCTCTCCACACAAAGGGGAATCAAGTCATAACCGATATGATGGAATTCCAATAGAAGGTAATACAAAGGAACTCATGTAAAGACAGGAAGAAAACGAAAAAAAGAGACAAGAAGATATAGGGGAGGAGGTTAGAAAAGGTAAAGAAAAAGAGACCCTGATCAGAAGTGGGGAATCCACAACAAAATCTTCACCAAGTCTCTCCCCGAAGCTTCCATATTTCTTAGAAGATGAGAGGAAAGATACATCCAACAATTATATATATCTTGAGGTCACTTAGCCAACCATAACAAAAAAATGAGGAAGAAAATCTCAAAGAAATAAAAGAGAATTGATTGCAAATAGAGAAAAAGAGCTAGGCATCCAAAAAAACAATAGAGGAAGCACTAAAAAAAGAAGGAAAATACGGGAAAAATAAGGCCTCCCAACACAAGGGAGTAGCATCTCAACCCTCTAAAAGGGGGGCATGAAAATCCACTGATAAATGATGAAAATTGTCTCCTGGAATTGCAGAGGACTAGGGAGCAGGGATAAAAAAGAAGAAGTCAGAAAACTGTTAAAATTAGAAAAACCCTCAATCCTCCTAATCCAGGAGACAAAAATGAGGGACTTGGAAACCCTCCAAGATCTACAAAAAATATGGGAAAAAGGTGAAGGAAAATCAATCGTTCTAGAGGAGCCTTGGGAGGAATAGGTACATTCTGGAACGCAGAAGAATTCAAACTAGAGGATCATGTGCAATCCCAGTTCCGGCTGATGGTATCCTTAACCAGGAAATCTATAGGTATGTTATACTCCATTATAAATGTATATATTCCAAATAATTGTCTGGAAAAAATAGAATGCTGGTGATCCCTTCAGAATCTAGCCACTAAAAACCCCCCTCAAAACTTGATCATTGTCAGGGAATTCAATACCACAAGAGTTTTAAAGGAAAAATGAGGGGGTACTATCATGAGAGATCAATTCAGGGAAAGGATGGATGATCTAATCTTGGATCTATATCTCTTTGATGTCCCTTCTACTAAAGGGATGTACACTTGGAACAATAGAAGAGCAGGACCATGGCACATAGCGGATAGGCTAGATCGATTCCTAATAAGCATCTCCTTTCTTGCCCTTCCAGACAAAGATTGCTCTTTGAATCTCCCCTGGGAAGGATCAGACCATCGTCCTATCTCATTAATATTCAAATCACAAAAAAACTGGGGCCCCATTCAGATTCAATCCCCTATGGATGGATCGACCAAATTTCCTTTTCTACATCTCCCAAATCTGGAATCAATGGATTATATGATCTCCAAAGTACATATGGGAGTAGAAGTTGAAGTTGGTGAAAGGATTCCTCAAAGAATGGGCAAAAAAATCCTCGAACCTGGATCAGAACAAGGTCATAGTCAAAAAGCTTCAGCTCAAAAAAATACAAGAGGAAATGGAGACAAAAGAGGTTCAACAAAGTCATATTATGACTGAGCAAAAAATCCACAAGGAATACATTCAAGCGCTAACTGAGGAAAAAATCATCTCGAGACTAAAATCCAAAAGTATTTGGTTGAAAGCATGGGACCAAAATACTTCCTTCTTCCATAGACAGGCAAAATCCAGACTTTGGGATAATCAAATTTATGAAATCAAAGCACCAGAAGGGGAAATTATAAAGGATTTTGATCAAATCAAGCAACAAACTAGCAATCATTTCCACAAGATCTATACTACAAATGGAAGAGAAAAAGATAAAATAATTGATTCTCTTCTCAGACACATTCTAGGCAAGCTAACGGAGGACGACAATCTTCATCTAAATAGACAAATTGAAGAAGCTAAAATTTTAAAATCTATCAACCAATTTAACGAAGACAAAGCTCCGGGACAAGATGGCTTCACCCTACACTTCTATAAAAAATGTTGGCACATAATCAAGCATGACTTCATCAAAATGATAAGATTCGTTCACAAAAAAAAAAAATGGGAGGAACCACCAATTCCTCCTTCTTAACGCTTATCCCAAAAGAAAATGGTGCCTTTACACTAGATCGATTTAGACCCATTTCTCTATGTAATATCTCTTATAAAATCATAGCTAACAGGTTGAATCCTCTTCTTAGATTATTAATCCTTCCAAATCAAGGAGTATTTGTGGTAGGCTGACATATTTGGGACAAATTTATTCTGGTACAAGAAGAAATACACTCCAACAATTCCCGAGGAGAACCAAGTATGGCAATAAAATTGGATATGGCAAATGCCTTCGATAGAGTAGAACATGATTTTATTTATAGAGTAGAACATGATTTCCTGGACGGGATCTTGCATTGCTTCCCCTTGGATCGCTCCTCTCTTCAATAGAAGACCAACTCCCTTCTTTAAGGCCTCCAAAGGCTTACGACATGGTTTTCCTCTCTCCCCTCTTCTGTATGTGATCATGGCCGAGACTCTTAATAGAAATCTGGAGTGGGAAAGCATCAATGGCGCAATCCTAGGGATTAAGATAGCCCAAGGTGTAAAACAAATCAATCACTCACAATTCCCCAATGACACAATCCTCTTGAGTGGAGATTCAAAAACCATGGCCAGAAGACTAAATCAAGTTCTAGACACTTTTGTCTTAGTTTTGGGTGGGCTCCTCAATAAGAAAAAATGTCAAATCTACGTTTGGAATGTCTCTGCTACTATTAGAGCAGGAATCACTCAAATTCTGGGATTTGGCATTTCACTGGATTGGAAAATTTTCAAATATATTGGACTACCTTTGTTCCTAAAAACGATACCTGGTGAGTACTGGAAACTCTCTCTTCAAAAAGTCAAGAAAAAGATGGAGCCTTGGGGTTCAAGGTGGCTCAACCTAGCGGGGAGGGTGATCTTGATTAAATCAGTTTTATCTGCTCTTCCCCTCTTTCAATTTTCTTCCCTCTTGGCCCCAAAGGGAGTTCTAAAAGACTTGGCCCAACTCATCCACAAATTCCTATGGCAAGGGGGAAAATCCAATTTCAAAAAATTCCACCTTGTAAACTGGGACACAATAACCCTCCCCCAAAAAAGTGGGGGACTAGGA
The DNA here is from genome assembly GCA_032191745.1 of Picea mariana. NCBI lineage: Eukaryota > Viridiplantae > Streptophyta > Pinopsida > Pinales > Pinaceae > Picea > Picea mariana. Next base: position 1,128 of record JASDQU010589340.1, on the reverse strand, counting down.
ATCAGAGATCCCGAAGTGGCCAACACAACAATGGGAGCCAAGCTTCTTTGGAGGATACTCACGGGAAAAAAAGACTGGTGGAAAATGACTATAACAAAAAAGTAGAGGCTGGGAGGAAGAAAAAGGTGCATGGATAACACACTTGATCCTCATCCTAGATCACAAGTCTTTAAAATAATTAGAGTGACTATTCCCTTCTTCAAGGAGCACCTTTCCTAGATCCAGGGAAATGGTAAAATGATCAGGATATGGCAAGACCTAATACTGGGAGCAGATCTCAACTCCTACGAGGCAAAAACTACTGACCTGAAAAAATGAGTGATAGCTAAACACAAAAGCACTCTCTATGACATTTCAACTTGGAATGAAAATGGTAGTTGGAAGGAGTGGAACTTAGGTGGTGTCCTCGATCACATGAAGAATTAAGCTTAAATTCTGTTCTCATTCCTCAAAGGAGTAGCTCCTATCCTCAGAGACACTCCAGATAGTCGTGGTTGGGGAACAATTGGATACTCAGTAAAAGATGGCTATAACACACTCCTCTCCACTCTAAGGGTGTTCAAGAACTCAACAAAATGGAAAAAAGTTTGGAGCCAAGACTCTCTGCCCAAAACAAACTTCTTCATTTGGTCCCTTACACATGGGAAAATTCTAACGGGAGAAAATCTAATGAAAATAGGTTTTCAAGGCCATTTCAACTGTCCTCTTTGCCAAATTAGTTAAGACAACATTCAACACCTCTTCTAGGACTACCCTTTTTCGAGAAAAGTCTGGAACATGGCCTTTGGAGACCTGTCCCAACAACTAAGATGGCCCTCTGATCCAAATCCTAGTCTGGGGAATTGGGAAAAGTACTACCAAGGCTCCTTCAGGGAAAACCAGTCTTTAAACGTATCTAGAGGGTTGTCCCCAAGTTCATATGTTGGCAGATCTAGCTAGCAAGAAACAAACAAATCTCCCAGGGGGGAAAATCCCCCCCTCATAGTGTTGCTGGAAAGGCCATAATGCTTCTTTTAGAAGTAATGAACACTAAATCTTTGAACATAGAAGATCTATCTAAATGGAATATCTCAGAGAAGGACTAGATGGCAAGTTTTAATCTCCAACTTGGTAATATTTCACACACAG
>JASDQU010589339.1:47918-70204 GCA_032191745.1 Picea mariana | reverse complement strand
AAACATGTGTTTTAGACTAGTTACAAGACTAATAAAACATCCTATCTTCCATAGGGTGTATCTATGAAAGTGCAATTCCCTAGAATCTGAAATTTGTATCATAGGTACCTTGATATGTATTCTAACCAACCTCCAATTTTTACTTTATGAAGTGGCTCTGAAAATAATTTAGAGCAAAAATTCCAAGATGACTTCCTTGAGGAAGAAAAACCCTAGGATCGATGCTCTGATACCAAACGTAATGATCCAAATGATTAAAAATATCATAAAAAAACAAAATTACACACCATGTACATAATGTGAGCATGGAGCACAAATCCAAGATATATAATTTACACAATAACTCCTTAAATAATAGGGGAACCCCCTCCAAATAACCAAATACCTTTATGCATCACAATTCACATGTCCATAATAATGAATACATTATCTTTATATATACATATTCACACACTACACATGAAGGCCCTTTAATATTATGYCGACCCTATTACRCATATATTTACAAATTACATGTACATATATCCCCATATATGCCCCCCATTGGGGTCATATCATATGGMTTTAGCCCTATATATGACCCCCTTGGGTCATAACAATGGGTAACCTTCTAACTCTAATATATGATGGAGCAATAAGGAAGAAACTCTACTCTCSTTCATTAACAAGAKGTAAGAAATCCAAAAGGATATTTGGGAAAGTGAAGTGCACCAAAATGAATCAATGAKATCTACGTCCTTGCTTGCAAAGTATGACTACACTTTAGGAATTCCATATGAGATTTAGTTATGCACTTTCAATGTATTTTTMTCTGTAACAAGTATTGTGTGAAATAGTACATAAGAACTCAAAAGAGCCAATGTAAGAAAATAGKGAAAAAATAACTCTCCTCTCAACCCAACTTCCATATGATTTGGCATTGCAAGGAAGATTTGTTTGGAGAAAAGATTAATCTCTTTGTAAAAGGTTGTACATGTATGACCATAAATCTATATTTTGTTTGCTACAACTAAGTCATTACTGTGAAAAATGTGTATACTAGTTAATAATACTCCCCTCTCAACCCACATCCATATGATTTGGGGTCACGAGAAAGAGTGGTCTAGATAAATGATTAACCTTTTTGTAGTAGGTTGTACAAGTGTGGCCACAACCCTATATTTTATTTGCTAGTACTCATATATATATATATATATAGATATAGATTACCATCATTTAGCATTAACTCATTAAAACTTATAATTTCCCCATACCTCATTGTTGGTCTCTAAACATGTCAAGTATTAAGGTTCACTAGCAAGTCTCGATAATTTTGGTTGACTTATCCCATATTGGATTGATCCATGTTAAGTTTTCAAGTTTTTGCGAGTTTCAACATCTTATAACTATACCATAGAGTTAAGTGGGACATTGGGAAATCATATGCATTCTATGATTTCATAAAATGAAAGGCTTTAGGGTGATTGTTAAACTTCTATATCAATATGGACATGGTGGGATCCTAGTGGGGTCCGTGCTACTCATTAGCTAGTATAAACCTTATTGTACATATTAATATTGACGATGTTCAACTAGGATCAAGTTTGTAAAATGCCTTAAGTTAAAGATCTAGACTTAATTAACTTATTTAGTTCTTTGTTTATGGAGTAATGGATCTAAATCACAAAAGATAGGACCACATGTTAGTGGTTATATAATGGAAACTTTGGCCATGTTTCATTACTTATTATTGGTTAGGAAAAGTGATGAGGATTGTGATGTTAACCCATGGAGATAGTGTGTATTTATAGAGATATTGAGAGCTAGCCACACAACATTTACTATCAATGTGAGGGATAAACAACACATCCCCACCCTTATGAGGGTGGGGGTGGTAAATCTATGCAACATTTGTAACAAATGGAAGTGGAGGGAGGAGGTACATAATCATAATAGGTTCATATCGTCACCTCTCATGCTCACTTTCACTAACAATGCAATAAATCAAATTAAATCAAACTTGTATAATTGATTAATTAAATAAAAATGCATTTCAAGCAAACTTCAATAGCATTATACTATTTTATGGTGTTTAGTACACATAAAATGCCAATATAACGTAGTTATTTATTTATAAAATCATATCATAGAAGGTGAATTTGTTATACCCAAGTGAAAGTTTAAAAAGAAAACATTTAATTATCTTAATATCTTAGTTTTGAATATAAGTGTAATTTACTATGTAATATGGGTGAGATGTGTAAATAAAGTAATCCTAATAAATTTAAATAAAGAAAAGTCGTCACACTTAATGTAAAAGGGAGAAAAATATCCAACCATAAAAATAAAAGAGAATACAAAAAATACATGACATAAAATAAATAAGTGTATATCTATCTTCAACTTAATTTTTTTTAGTAAACAATTATTTACTATTCCATTTCATTTTGATATATTTTGATACTTAATATATCCCGTGTTGAGATAGATCCATGCTTATTCAATTAAATAAATATGAATTGAACCATACTAATTCAATTCATCTAATTAGTAAAAAACTCGACATGATTACCTAAAATTATAACTTAAAGAGTTTAGTTTTAGAGTTTTTATGGAATTTTCTCTAAAATTTATAATTTGATTGCGTAACAAAATTGCTTATATATTTTGTGTCAATTTTGAATCTGCTAATTTTAACATTTTCATCAAAAATCCATGAAGACATTAACCCAACAACCTCCACATATTCTTGTCAAGTTAACATCCACATCAATATTGAATGATACATTAATATACCTTTGCAAACATTTATATATTTTTAACATGTATCTTTTAATTTATAAAATTTCCTTTACCCTTTTATTCACCACACATACATATATATATTTTAATATAACCTTAATTTTTTATGTAAAGTTTTTGTTTAGGTAAATTTAAAAAAAAAAAAAATCAAAATTGATTTTCGACCAAGATTACTTACCTCAAAATGATTGAAAATATATATATATATATATAATTTTCATATTTTAATATAATCTTAATTTTTTATTTTTGATTTTTGATGTAAAGGTTTTTTTGAGTAAATTTAAAAAAACAAAAACAAAATTGATTCTCGACCAAGCTGACTTACCTTAAAGTGAGTGAAAGTATGGTTACCTACTTTATAGCTAAAGAGTGAAGGTAATATAGTAAACAATCAACCATTTGATGGGCTGGATAAAAAGGTTGGGTCTACTTTCAAAGTCTTATCTTACCTAAGTTGTGCTTAGGTAAGGGTTATACTAATCCTTTTAGTTTAGAGTCCTATGATATTTCCTTCAAAGGGTTGTGATAACCTTACCTTCACTCTGTTTAGGAAAAACCTTTACTTACCTTCGTGAGATAAGGAAACCATAAAAGATATTTCCAAAGGAAAAGAAAAACAATGAATACCATCCAAAACAATGGGAGGTGCTTGAAAACTATTAATTACTCCTTCTCGACAAGTATATCAACAAGATGAATCCAAGTTACAATAACTTCATATAAAGGGGAATAGTGCCAATCATTTTTCTCACATAAGTAAGATGGTTATATATATATTCCCTAGCAAACATAAGTAAGATGGTTATATATAAATTCCCTAGCAACCATTCTAATGTGAAATCAACCTCATATACAATGATTATCTAATAAAACTAATTAGTTTTTGTTGAAGGTGTAGAGAGATTATAGTGATCGATAATTCGTTGACTTTATATTAGTTTGTCGTTTGACTACAAATTTTTGCATACTTTTTATTGTTCGAACTACAAAACTAAAAATATTATTTTTTATATAATAAAAAAAAACCATATATGTCATGATCTCATTGGATAATAGATTTGAGGTCTTATTGTCAGCTTCACTATTACCAATGATTTATATGTTGCCATATCCAAATTTTTTATCAACTACGGTATTTTTGAATTTGTACTATTCATACTAAAATGTTTAGATATCCAAAGTTTATAGCGATCGATAATTCGTTGACTTTATATTAGTTTGTCGTTTGACTACAAATTTTTGCATAATTTCTATTGTTCGAACTACAGAACTAAAAACATTATTTTTTATATAATAAAAAAACCCATATATGTCATGATCTCGTTGGATAATAGATTTGAGGTCTTATTTCCAGCTTCGCTATTCCCAATGATTCATATGTTGGCATATCCAAAGTTTTTATAATCTACGGTGTTTTTGAATTTGTACTATGCATATTGAAATGTTTGGATATCCAAAGTTTTGAGCATGGATAGTCAGTTTTCATATTACTTTGTCCTCTGAATAAATTGTTTTAGCATAGTCTCTAGTGTTCGAACTATTGTTATTATTGTTATTATTTTTTATTACTATTATTATGTTTGATTTTTCTTTATTGTTGCGTACATGGAGAGGCCTTTTCATTATTGCGTATGTAAACATGCTTTCCACACTACATTCTTTCTTAAATGTTTGCACAACGCGACACCCTTCAACAGTTTTGACAGCCTTAAGTGTTTACCTAACATGCCTCTCAACCTTAAATGTTTACTCTACAGACGTGTTATAATACAATTTCCTCCGATTTTTTGATACAGTGTTGTCTGCAGTGAATTTGGGCAATATTGTTCTTCATCGACATTATTGGTTCACTGGTTGATGCTTGTTCATTGGTTTTTTCGATGCTGCTTGTTGTTGTTTGATTCAACTTTGAAAATTTGAGGTCCTGCAACTACAGTTGGAGCTCTTCGTGGTTGTTCACTGGTTTGTTGTTCTTCAACTTTGCAAGAAGTTGGACCTATTGTTGTAGTTTGCAAGGTTTGGAGTTGTGCTTCTGTCGTCCCTCGTTGACGAGTAAGTTTATGTGCCATTGTTTCATTGTTATTCCTTGTCTATTGCTTGTTATTTGCAGCTTGCAAGAAAGAATTTTCAATACTAGGAATAACTGGCTCGAAATCCTGTTGCGGAACATGTTTCCGTGTGGCTTCTACGACCAAAATATTTTCCTTGTTCTTAAACGTCAATGTTCTATACAGAAACCTCCTTTGTCGCAACCATAGTGACATATAAAAAAGAAAACTCCTCATTTTTCCTGCTCCTAAAAACCATACGTTTGGTGCATTTTTCCCATTGTTCTCCTCATATTTTTTGTTTCTGGAAACCATATGTTTCGTTCATTTTTCCCAGCATGTTCCCTTCCAAATGTCTTGTTCTGCTTTGAATGTCGATGTTGGACACAGAATCCACATTTGTCGCAGCTACAATGAAATATAAAAAATAAAACCGAATGTTCTCCTCTTATTTTCTGTTCCTGGAAACCATGCGTTTGGTGCATTTTTTCCAGGTTGTTCCCTTCCAATCACATATGCCAACTTCCACATCCTGGATATTGTTCCATATTTGTTTCCAAAATAACAATGCAAAGGGGTTTAGAAAACAAATTTAGAGTTGTAATAGGGGGCAGACATCTATCAGGGTCTTGTGACAGGGCATACTTTTATTCTCTGAATCAAAAACTACGTCCACTTGTTGCCTTTGTGTCTTGCAAAGCATCTTCTGCCACTGAAAATCTTGTAGGATGTATGCCAGGAATAGGTTCAAAAATGATATACCTTGAATACTCTGTCTTTGTGCTCAACAAATTTATAGTGTTATTTATTTGTGTTGTCTCTTCTTTTTGGTCACTGTTCGTTGTACGTTTGTTTTCTTTTCACATGTTGTAGTGACTAGCGGGATTGAATTTGACAAGAAGAAGGTTGAAGCATACATATCATAATTGGTATGCAGTTCTGCACTTATAGTTTTCTATTTTTTATTTTTTTTTGTTTTTTTTTTTCTCTGTTTGCATATAGACTTAATATAGCTAAGAAACATCTTGAAAATCACGTCTTAAGAGATGAAACAAGTAATATATGTTGATTCCTATGAAATAGATACATACTCTATTGTACATAATTGGATGCATTCTCGTATACTATAGGAGTTTTCCTTTTTGATGCATTTCAGGTTCTATTTCATTTTCGTTATTCCTCGACCGACCTGCACAATGGATTGATAGATTATTTCTTGGGTTGTTTAAAAAATGGAGACACTGAGGCATTGGAGTCGTATCAATACGAATTGGCATTTGATTTTCTTTGGCAGTTGCATGGAATACATGATGTCACTACGTATTTTTCAAAGATGCGGTTGTCTGCATCTACAATTCTACCTACACATGAGAGGGGGATTTGGGGAGATACATTTTTTATATGGTGGCTATCCAAGTGGCTCAATATATCAATTGGAATATGGTCATTGACAAGAAAAACAAGATATCTACTATTCAACAAAACTGCATCTAGTGATCCATATTGCATCTTATTCCATGATGCCAATCCTGTCAGTGGTCATTATGAACCGCTACTCTATAGAAAATTATGCATATGCAATCTTGGAGGACCTCATATTTACTTGTCCCTCATTTGAAAAGACCTTGAATTGCATTGGAAACGAATTATGCATCGTATACATTGTCATGGTTTGTAGATAGAGACAATTGTTGCATCTAGTTGTGGAGATAGTCTGTTCAATGAAATTTTCTATTTGGCAGCAACATATTTCGATGTGCAGTCGCTGTGGCTTTACACTGTACAATCCTTTTGCAATGCAATTATAGGCCACAGACAATAGGCTTTTAGTTGCTTGCATCAACACCTTTTGCCATATCTCCTAGAAAATATGCTGACAATTGGAAGTTGGCAAGAATACCTTGTAAACATGGCACTGCCATATGAAAAAGGAAATGTAGAGGATGGAAGATTCCGTTTTCAATGGCTATCTATCATATCCAGAGTAAACATCCAGGTCTGGTTGGCCCTGCTCCATTCCTGGTGTATTGAGTCAAACTACGATTGAACAATTGACATCATCTCGTTGAAAACAGATACGCTACATATCCATTATCAACCTTTGATGGGAAATACTATTGGTTTAGGGTCCACTTTCCATGCCATCCAAACCACATCAAATCTGCATACGCGTGGCATGCTATTTAATGAAAATGAAACTCATCACAGTTGTGATGAGGCCATACAAGGCTTAAACAAATAAGGTATACTAACTTATCACAACTTGAAAAAGGTCATGCATGAGAGAAACAAATACATTGGTGGTATAGGAAATACTACCAGTTTAGGGTCCAATGTCAATGCCACCCAACGCACATCAAATATGCATAAGCGTCGCATGTTATTTAATCAGAATGAAACTCATCCCAGTTGCCATGAGGTCATCTCGACCTTGAAAAAAAAACATAGACTAACTTATCACAACTTGAAAAGGTCATATGTAAGGTAAAAAAACACATCACTATGCTTCCTTCTAGACAAAAACTAACATATCACAACCTAAAAAAAAATTCCGTCCACAACACAATCACATTTTCGCTTTTTCTGCTGATTAGAAACATCACATGTTGAATGAAAAAGAACATAATAGTTTGAATCATCGAGACAGTGAAGATGCAATTCTCATAAGAAATGTCGCTTCCACCTCCAACATGGCTTCTCAACAAGTGGAACTAGTTTTCAGTAGCAAGAATAAGTTAACCTACCGCATCTTGAAAAAACAATTATGTGAGAGAAACATGTACGATCACATATCCCACAATGGTCATGGCACTGAGAGAGAGGAAAAAATCACATTTCATGGGCTAGAGCCAACACCATGCACTCCTACCAATGAAAACCAACAAACACTTTCTACGCATACTTCCCTACGAAAGAAAGATGCAAAACAGATCTATATGAAACAAATCAAAGACACTCCTTCCATTGCATGTGCAATTTGCGATCAATTTAATTTCACAAAAAATGCTAAGTCTTTCATGCCTAATTTGGAAGTAGAATACCTTTGCTTGACATTAAATGATAAAACATTTTCCAGTGGCAATATTTGTCTTCCATGCAAACTGTCACTTGAAAATGGAAAATTGCCACACTTTGCAATGCATGACCAAATAAGATGTAATACACCACTACCAGATGTAAGTGCACTTACAAAACTTGAAGAGAGACTTGTGTCTCCGCGAATTTCATTTGCAAAAATCATACCTTGGGGCTATAACGGCCCCAAATGGGTTTAACATGAACAATTATTAATGTGCCTGTCCAACTAGATGTTGTGAAAAAAGCCTTGCCACAATTCATTAGCGATACAATGACAATTGATGTGGCTCTCAAAAGACGCTTGCAATACAAGAATGCATACCAGACATGTAAAGTGTGTGTGCATATTGTCATGAAAGCATTAAAAGAATTATGTTCCAGGGCCCTGTACATAGCACAAAAAATTTGTATAAATGAGAACTGGAACAATGTTCTTGGAGAAGAGGATGATAGCTCTGCACAAACTCTCGAAAGTGCCAGTGAATTTGATACAAGTGATGAATAGGAGAATGAAACACTTGCTGAAACATTAATACATGGATTCACTGACTCACAACACATTCGTGACTTGCAAGACAAGATTATCGAAATTTCACCTGTTGAGGGACAACATCCACTTGGAATATTCAAGGACAAATTTGCTGAGGAAATGAACTTCCCAACATTGTTTTATGTAGATCCATGTCCCATTGACATTATAGAACGATTCAATTACCATAAAATAGTTCTATGGGAGCTGCTATATTCAAGCGGCGAATTCTCTTGTCACATAACAAATTTGTTTTTCAAAACAATGCACATAATAATAGAGAAAATGTTGTCTTGCATGTGGGTGTGAATAAGAAAAGGCCAGATACAAGGAAGAAAGTTGTTGGCCAAAGATTTCAAGTACAAAGAAAACCTAGAAAAAATCTTGAAATCTGATATTGGATACATAGATTTCAAAAACATTCGCATCTCTCATGACTAATTGCAACAAAACAAGAAAAATATTTTTGCAATGATCCAACAATTGGGACCGCCAACATTTTTCATCACATTTACAAGTGCAGAGCATCGTTGGGATCTGTTGGTGGCTACAGTATATGAATTGCATAGGAATAGGAAACAGAAAAAACAAACTGATACATTGGAAAATGATGACATTGACTACCTCATAAGAAAAGACCCAATGACATGTACTCACTACTATAGACATAGAATAAATTCTTTGAGACAATTGATATGCCATGATGAACTGTTTTTCAGAAAAATATCGGACTAATTTTTTGTGACTGAATTCCAAAATAGGGAGAGTGAGCATGACCACGCACTGTTGTGGATAGAGGGTGCACTAGTCTATGGAACTAAAAACATCTCACAGATCTAATAGTTTGTCGAAAAATACATAACATGCAACACAAATCATTTGGATCCAGAACTTGCCAAAGTTCATAGACATTATCTTACAAAAAGTTGTAAAAAATGAAAAAATTCACATTGCAGATACAACTTCCCTGTGCCGCCAATGAGAACAACAAGAATCATAGAGTCACTTAGTTAAGAGAACAATGTTGTCATTGAGAAATCTAAATCCTTGTTCGCATTTCTAGAGCAACGAGACTTTGATGAGTTAATGAGCTTCGACGAATTCTTGACAGAGCTAAATCTAACAGAAGATGAGTACATCCAAGCCATACAATGTATGCTTAAAAAACTGACAATTTTCCTTAAACAAAAACTTTCCCGTATTTGGAACAACAATTTCTCCAAGGACATGACATTTATGTTGAATGCAAATACAAATGAACAGTATGTCCTCAATGCATATGTTGCAATGTTGTACTGTACCTTGTATACGACAAAGGTTGACAAATCAATGACACGTGCATTCAGAAGAATACACAAAGAACATGAAAGAATTCATAATGATGCTATGCAAATGATACGTACGCTTGGAAATGCATTACTTAATCTTCAGCAAATGTCTGCTCAACAGGCAGTCCACATTGCACTTTCCCTGCCCCTCAATTGTAGTTCAAGGAAATGTGTCTTCATAAATACATCTCCACTTGAGAAACACACATTTGTTCTTAAACCACCGTCTTTKCTAGAACAAGAGCCTAACAATTCAGAGAACATGCTATGTCGCTCTATTGTTGATTATTACCTCCATCGTCCATCTCCTAYTAAGCATCTTTGCTTAGAAAAATTTGTATTGCATTACAAAAAAAATGGTGCACCCATATCAAAAATAAAATATCCCTATGTGATACGCTTTGTCAAATACAACAAACATACTGACTATGAAAACTATTGTAGAGAAAAAATATTGTTATACATTATGTTCGATGAAAATGAAAACACATTAAAACATAACTTCCCTACATGGGAAGTTGCGTATATTTCCTCTGAGACTATAGTGAAAACCAATGAATCTAGATTTACATACAATGTTAATCCAACATGGGGTGATCTAGAAAGTGCAGTCAATGAACTAGAAAACCCTGACAATCTTGATGATACATTCACAAACCGTAAAACAACTAGAACTCTCTACAAGTTCTATGACTTGCAAGCAGATTTTCCTCGTCCTCGAGTAGGCGGAACTGAAAAACATATCAATCTTGGTTTTCAAGTCACAAAACATCCTTTCCTTATTGAAAATAATGAATACCAAAGAATCCGATGTATGTTGAATCGATAACAACAAACAATTCTAAAGGACATTCCGCTTAAAAAATGCTTGAACATGCACACTCATGTGCACTTGTTCCTTACAGGCGGAGCGGGAACAAGCAATACATTCACAGGGAAATAACTATTCCAAATTCTTATACGAATATATGATTCAAAAAATTCCTCTGATCCTATGAAAGCAAAGGGCCTAATAGTTGCATACATAGGAAAAGTTGCATATAATGTAGGTGGAACAACAATCCACTCTGCATTTTTTATGGCTTTTAACAAGTCACATTTTCTTCCACTCAACAAGGAAATGTTAGATACCTTGTCTAAGCTTTATGGTGAACTACAATTTGTCTTCATAGATGAGGCATCTTTGATTGGTTTCTTGTATTCCATTGACAACCGACTAAGAAACTTAAAACATGTGCACACAAAATACTTTGGAAGCATTGACATGATATTCTGTGGGGATATTTACCAGGGACAACCCATCCAAGATTCTTTGATATTTGAAAAACCTACGGTCATCATGCAAACATTGACGCATGACTTATGGAAAGACAATAAAAAATTATTTGAATTACATACTGCAATGCGCCAGACAGATGAAACATTTATTGCAATTCTAAATAGAATGTGGGCAAACATTTAAACACATAATGACTTAACATATATCAATTCAAGGTGCATGTGACCTGCACCAACAGACCCAACCTTCCCTTACCTGTTCTACATAAATAGGGATGTTTCAATGAATAATAGGTACACACTATCGCTCATGCCTAGCGATGATATCATCATCAATTCAATTGACCTCGAAGAAGACAACCATGGAAATGTGCCACAACCGGCAATTTTCCTTAAACTAAAACTTTCCCATATCTGGAACAACAGTTTCTCCAAGGACATGACAGTTATATCAAATGAAAATACAGATGAATAGTATGTCCTCAATGCATATGCTGCAATGTCGTATTGTACTTCGTATATGAAAAAGGTTGACAAATCTGTTACAAGTGCATTCAAAAGAATACACAAAGAACATGAAAGAATTCATAATGATGTTATGCAAATTATATTTACGCTTGGAAATACATTACTTAATCTTCAACAATTGTCTTCTCAACAAGAAGTCCACATTGCACTTTCCCTGCCCCTCAATTGTAGTTCAAGGAAATGTGTCTTCATAAACACATCTCCACTTGAGAAACACACATTTGTGCTTAAACCACCGTCTTTGYTAGAACAAGATCCTCACAATTCAGAGGACATGCTATGCCTCTCTATTATTTATCATTACCTCCATCGTCCATCTCCTATTAAGCATATCTKCTTTGCATAATTCGTATCACATTACAAAAAAAATGGTGCACCCATATCAAAAAGAAAATATCCCTCTATGATACGCTTTGTCAAATACAACAAACATACTGACTATGAAAACTATTGTAGAGAAAAAATATTGTTATACATTATGTYCGATGAAAATGAAAACACATTAAAACATAACTTCCCTACATGGGAAKTTGCGTATATTTCCTYTGAGACTATAGTGMAAACCAATGAATCTAGATTTACATACAATGTTAATCCAACATGGGGTGATCTAGAAAGTGCAGTCAATGAACTAGAAAACCCTGACAATCTTGATGATACATTCACAAACTGTAAAACAACTAGAACTCTCTACGAGTCCTATGACTTGCAAACAAATTTTCCTCGTCCTCGAGCAGGCGGCACTGAAAAACGTATCAATCTTGGTTTTCAAGTCACAAAACATCCTTTCCTTATTGAAAATAATGAATACCACAGAATTAGATGTCTGTTGAATCGAGAACAACAAACAATTCTAAAGGACATTCCGCTTAAAAAATGCTTGAACATGCACACTCCTGTGCACTTGTTCCTTACAGGTGAAGAGGGAACAAGCAAGACATTCACAGGGAAAGAACTATTCCAAATTCTTATACGAATCTATGATTCAAAAAATTCTTGTGATCCTATGAAACCAAAGAGCCTAATAGTTGCATACACAGGAAAAGTTGCATATAATGTAGGTGGAACAACAGTCCACTCTGCATTTTTGATGCCTTTAACAGGTCACATTTTCTTCCACTCAACAAGGAAATGTTAGATACCTTGTCTAAGCTTTATGGCTAACTTCAATTTGTCTTCATAGATGAGGCATCTTTGATTGGAAGTCGCTTCTTGTATTCCATTGAAAACCGACTAAGAAACATAAAACATGTGCACACGAAATACTTTGGAAGCACTGACATGATATTTTGTGGGGATATTTACCAGGGACAACCCATCCAAGATTCTTTGATATTTGAAAAACCTACAGTCAACATGAAAACATTGATGCATGACTTCTGGAAAGACAATATAAAATTCTTTGAATTACACACTGCAATGCACCAGACAAATGAAACATTTATTGTAATTCTGAATAGAATGCGGACAAACAACCAAACACATAATGACTTAACATATATCAATTCAAGGTGCATGTGACCTGCACCAACAAACCCAACCTTCCCTTACCTGTTCTACATGAATAGGGATGTTTCAATGAATAATAGGTACATGCTATCGCTCATGCCTAGCGATGATATCATCATCAATTCAATTGACCTCGAAGAAGACAACCATGGAAATGTGCCACGTCATGAACATACAACCACTTTGTCTTTGCAACTTATCATGAAATTAGACATGCTCATTGAAATATATGCCTGCAACTATGATTCATAGGATGGCTTGGTCAATGGTGCAGATGGAATACTCAAAGGCTATACCAAAACATAAAAACTCAATGTCCTCTGGATTAAGTTCCATGTATCGCATATAGGCCACCAACAAACAAACAAGTTGGCTTATCTATATAATTCAAAGACTGCAATCGATTGGACACCTATTTTGTGAATATCAAAACCGGTATCGACATCGGRAAAGATAGGTCGATTGAAGATTTGAAAATAGTTTCCAATTAAACTTGCATGTGCACGTACAGTACACATATCGCAAGGACTGACACTTTATAGTGTTGCATTTGACCSTGCTGGAATTYGAATACATGGACTTGTATACACAACATTATCCCGTGTCAGAAGTATAGAATCCTTGTATTTACTAAGTCCTCTTACAAAATATAACTTCAAAGTCAAACACAAAGTTGATATTGAGATGAAACRCCTTAAGACTACTGCAAAGTGGCATCTATAGTATGATTGTCAATCCATACAAACAAACTCATATGTATCAATTCTCTCACTTAACATGCGCAACCTACATGCACACATGGATGAWATACTCAATGACTATGACACAATGCAATCCAATATTCTATGCTTGCAGGGAACTTACATGACATTATGAATGCAAAACAAGTAATTTCCAAATCATAATTGCATATCAAGTTACATTACACATGGGGTGATGATATTAGTGAAAAAACATGTAACAATTTTGGAGCATATACATTTTGAAGAAAACAATGTTGAGATGGTGCTTGCAAAAGTATTTCTCCATGAATCAAAAATTGCAATACTGAATCTCTATGACTCCGCATGCGACATTCTCCAACATACTAAATATTCTTTCCAATGCATTAGACCATTTTCATTTGAATGAAACCATTGTCATTGTAGGAGACTTCAATATTGGCATGCTACAAAATAATGCTAGAACAAAAGAATTGGAAAACTACATGTGCAAATACAGTCTCTGCTTTCTTTTGAACAACATAAACCATGTACAAAACACACTTATTGACCATGTATGGTCGAATGTGCCCATTTCTCAATAAAACATCTTTATCTTAGACACATACTGGTCTGATCACGATACAATTGGTATTGCACTTGAATTATGACATATACATAAAATAGATTGCAAAATCATATTTCTATGTTTCATAGCATATATGTCTAGCTTGTTGCAGAAAATCAAGTTATCCAACTTCTTAGTTTTCCCTGGTTTGTACACATACTGGTCTAATCACGATACAATTGGTATTGCACTTGAATTATGAAATAGACATCAAACATATTGCAAAATCATATTTCTATGTTTCAAAGCATATATGTCTTGCTTGTTGCAGAAAACCAAGTTATCCAACTTCTTAGTTTTCCCTGGTTTGTAATTTATTTTGGACACAAATTTTTTTTACACAAAATTTTATATATACACAAACATGGATGAAGAAGAAGAAAAAAAAACGATACATTCTTTTAACACTATCTATTACTCTATTCCTTTTATTCTATTTTATTTACTCTATGTACATATTCCCTGCTTTTTCCTTACATGTCAACTTATGTTCATGTCCATTTTGTTTGTACTTTTTCTCATTGAAACAAACAGGAAAACTGAACAAGGCAAAGAAATATTAACCGTAAATGTAGAAGAATCCATGCAAAGGTGCACACTTCTACCCGTATTCCATATCCAATTGTTTTTAATTTACTTTGTCTATATTTGTTCCACTAGTTTGCAATTCTATTTTTTTTTTCCTTGGATACTCCATATCTTCTTGTATATTAACTTATCTTCATGTCAATTGTATTTTTTGTGCTGCTATCTTGAAATAAATAAATTTGTACTCCATCTTTTTTTTCATGTGTTCCTACGTAGCAGCTTGCTTTCATGTCCATTGTATTCTTTGTATTTCTACATTGAAATAAGAACACAATAATTGAGCACAAGGATGGAACATTATGTGCCACRTCTGAGAAAGTTGGAGTACAATGTGCCACAACAAATACAATGCATATTCCTGATGCACATCCATAACAAGTATGAACAATATACACATGTTCATAGCCACTGTCTTAGAAGTGACATGGACATGGGAAGTGAACCGTCGCAAACATTGGCACATTGACCATGCYGAAGGTAAGGATTCATAGATTACGCTCTTGCTATGTTTATGAAACACATATCCACAATTATTTATTTTGCTATGACATGGTAAAAATGTTTGTCATTTACACCACATGTTTTTTAGTTCACAAGAACTATCGCCAAGTAGAAGTGAAACCTCCATCATAGTACAAGGTCCAGAGACTAAGAGGTATGATTACAAAAACTTTGATCTACATATGTTGTCCAATTTGTCCAACTATATTCCACGACCAAGAATGTTTTTCCCACAGTTGATGTGTTTCTATCGCTTGATAATTATTACACTAAGTGTTGTTGTGTGAGGCATGCAGTTCTTTGCTCCCTTTCTTTTTCCTCTTCTATACTTATATGTTTTCCCTTTTCTTCTTCCCCTCTATTATTTGTTTCAGGTTCTATACTTAGTCCCATGTCTATGCTTCCAGGTTCCTGAGATGGTGGAGTGAGAAATTCTATGTCCCTCTATATCTTTACATCACGAGTTCGACCGACCACTATTCTTTTTTATACTTGGCCAATTTTATGGTTGTGGGTTCCTACATAGGCGCCATCGAACTCTCATGCCCCATGTTCGCGGTATACATCTTGCACCTGAAACTTTGGTGATCTACAATTCGACCCCAGACTCGAACCCCCAAGCCTCACTCTACCTACGATGACTTCATCTAAATGCTTGCATATAAATGTGCCAAGTCATAAATTTTGTCTATTTCTTGTTGAGATAGATATAAACAACATCTCTTTTATCTTGAACCAGGGTCTGTTGAGCTCTAGCTATATTCCATGGCTGAAAATGTTTTTCCCATACTTGATGTGTTTCTATAGCTTGATAATTATCATACTAAGTGTTCTTCTGTGATGCATACAGTTCTTTGCTCCCTTTATTTTTCCTATTCTATACTTACACATTCTTCCCTTTTCTTCTTTCCTTGTATTATTCGTTTCTGGTTCTATACTTAGTCTCATTTTTATGCTCGCGGGTTCTCAAGGTGGGAGAGTGAGAAATTATACATCTATATATATCTTCACATCATGCGTTTGAACGACCATCTTTCATTTCTATACTTAGCCAATTTTATGGTCGTGGGTTCCCGCATAGGCACTATAGAGCTCCCATGCCCCGTGTTCAGGTATACATCTTGCACCCAAAACTCTGGTTATCTACAATTCGACCCCAGACTCCTCGAACTCGCAAGCCTCACTCTACCTACGATAACTTCATCTGACCACCCCGCCTTTCCATACTTAAGACCAAGTGTTGTTGTGTGGCACATAAAGTTCTTTACTCCCTTTGTTTTTCCTCTTCTATATATACTTGTCAGTTTTTATTTTTTCTTCTTCCCCTCTATTATTTGTTTCTTCTTCTATACATAGTCGCATGTATATGCTTGCAGGTTCCCAGGGTTGCGGAATCATAAATTATATATCCATCTATATATTCACATCACGAGTCTGACTGACCATTGTTTGTTTCCATACTTATCCAATTTTATGCCCATTGGTTCCTAGCTAGGGTCTATGGAACTCTCATGCCCCATAGTCAATGTGTTTCTATTGCTCAATAATTATCAGACAAAGCATTCTTATGTCAATCATAAAGTTCTTTGCTCCCTTTCTTTTTCCTCTTCTATACCTAGTCGCATTTCTATGCTCACGAGTTCCCAGGTGGCAGACTCACAAATTCTATATCCATCTATATCTTGACATCACGAGTCCGACTGACCGCCTTTCATTTYCTTACTTAGCCAATTTTATGGCCGCTGGTTCCCAGGTAGGCGTTATCGAACTCTCATGCCCCATGTTTGGAGTATACATCTTGCACCCAAAACTTGGGTGATCTACAATTCGACCATGGACTACTCAAATTCGCAAGCCTAGCTCTACCTATGATGAGTCYGTTTGACCGCCCGACCTTTCCATACTTAGTCGTTTCTTCAAACTTTTGYGGGTTCACGGACTCCCAGGTTCAAAAAAATATCAAATCATTTTTCACTCCCCTCCATCCCCGCCACCTTTGCCTCTTCCCAATGCACATTAATTATGATTTTACTAGTGACAACTCACCACAGATGTTCAAAAAGATTGCCATTAATAAGCAGAAAGATTGAGGAAATCTCCCATTAAAATGCATTAATGGGAAAATATTATGGAATCTGATTAGTTTATTTCTGTCAATCTTGACTTCGCAAAAAAATGTTGGTTATTTTAGCTTTTTTAAGGCATCATCATAGCAAGAATGCAATATTGTGTTGGCTCACTTTCATCTACAAAGGTGTTGACATGATGCCCCTCTTTAGTATTGTGCATATATTACAGGTTTGCATATTTGAGAGTATGCTTGCATATGAAAATGTTGATCCACCCTTTGAATTTGAAAATAGTTTGCATTTGGGCCACAAAGAATACTAATAAAATAAAATAATATGAAAATTGTTTAAGTAAATATAAACAAATTTTCTTCTAACTTGAACCTGATTTTGTCGACATCCAGGTATACTACATAGCTGGCAATGTTTTTTCCCATAGTTAATGTTTATGTCCGCCATTTCCCATATTCGCGCTATCGAACTCTCATGCCACTGTTCTGTCATATACATCTTGCACCGGAAAATTTTGTTATCTACAATTCGACCCCAGACTCCTCGAACTCGCAAGATTCTCTCTACCTATGATGAGTCTGTCTGCGTCCGTCTGACCGCCCCGCCTTTTCATACTTTCTCGATTTCCCTACCATCTTCGCACACTTTCCCAATGCAAATTGATTACACTTTTATTATATTTGAAAAGATTGGCATTAATGAGAAAAAAAAATTGCTCATTACCATCCAATCTTTAAATACTACCATCCTCTAATGAGCAAAAAATGATTAAATATTTATGAGAGATTATATTGCCATCCTCTAGTGTTCATTCTAAATACTATCACACAATTACTGCCACATGTAGCAATATAAACAAATCTCCATCAAAACATTATATTTTCTCACATGCACCCCATGTGCACCCCAGTCGCCTGAAGTAAGCCATATTTGGATCCATGAACTAAACCTCCCTATTATCAAATTGGCAGAGGTCAATATTATGGCATCTGATTTTTCTTTTTTCTTTTTTGTGTGTGAAACTTGAGCTCGAAAAAATTGTTATTTACTTTAACTTTTTGAAGGCATTGTACCCCTCCTTTCCATACTTAGTCGATTCTTCAGCTCCTGTTGTCATAGATTCGCTGGTTCCTGGGATTCTAGGTACACAAATGTTCCAAAGCATTTTCTTCATTGTCATCCATTCCCGCCACCTTCATGCGCTTCCCAATGCACATTAATTATGCCTTTATTAGTGACAACTCACCAAATAAATTGAAAAGATTGGCATTAAAAGGCAAAAAGGTCGAGGGCATCTCCCATTAAAACTCATTGAACCAAGATTTACCGGAGATTATATTATGATGTTGCAACGTTCATTTTAAATACTATGAGGAGAAAAGGAACGTTCTCATCACCTTATGGCTATAGTTCGACAACATTTCTGTGGAGATACTCTGAATATTTTTGGGCGCAAGGACCTGAGTTTTCAGTGGTCCATAGCTTATGAATAATACCCGTCCCCTTATGCCCAGAAGGAGGTTATCTCGACATCTAGAATTGCAGGAGCAGATTGTGTCCCTAATTTTTTTTACTTTAAGGAGTTGGTCATGTGTTGTGCCGAGAACTATATTTTGAACCAACGGATTATCTAGTTGGGCAACCATTCCCAAGTCTCCCTATCGCCTCAAGTATTTCAAAAGATGTTAAGACTTACCGACCCAATTCCTACTTTCTTAAAGAAGCATGATAATGAATTGGACCTCTTGCTGAAGTTCTTAGAGAACCCAATGGTCGCTCCCTGGGACATGGCCATATTACAAGTTAGTGCATTAAAAAACCCTTTTTGACAAATTGCATGGATTTTCATGAGGATAATAGGACAAGAAAGTGCAACCAAAATCTCTTGGATGATTCTGTATATTTTATATTTTACGGTCAAGGAACAAGCCATCTTCCATTGGGGCAAGTTGATTTCCATTGAAATCTCTTCCTAGTTATTGCAATACACAAGGAAGAATAAATTGTTTATGTCATCTCATTTAATTTTCGTGGTGGAGAATTGTTGTCCATTTCGTGGACTATCTATGTGTAAGAAGTTGAACTGTGAATTTGACCCAGTAACATTCTCGTACTAGATATTATGGAGACATGACACTTGCCAACATTTTTATAAAGTCTTTAATGATTTAGTTTTAGTTTTTAAAGCACTGATATTTGGAAAGTATTTTCCCCGTTTGTCTGACCAGGTGAACAACTTCCTGGATAGGAAGTGCACACTAGAAGAAATGGAGAAATATAATGTTATAAGGATTTTTGGGTCAAAACAAAATCCTTGCTTCCTTCCATGTCACATATCTGGTATAATTGTTTTTACTAGAATAGGAAGGCACTACATCTATTGGTTTCATTTTTCCCGTGAAAAAAGAAAAGGTCAATTCATCTCTCTGCCTTGGAAAGTCGGGCATTTCATGGTCAGGAACCACTTCAACAATTATTTCACTGACATTATCATGAATGAACTCGGTGTCAGTAACAATGATTCGCACAACCAGAAATGAAAAGGAATGGGTGAAAAAAGTGCCCAATCCCCGACTGCCACACCCAAGACCACAACATCTCAGAGTAGTACTCCAACAACCTACTGAAGTAATAAAGTCACACACAGTTCTTCAGGCGGAGGAGGAGATAAGAACCCTCCCTCTGACAAAATTGAAAGTTCTCACAAGCTTCCCGCGAGCAAAAAAAGAAGAACAATAGTCCAAGAACAGGAAGGACTGAGGGGTGAAATTGATATCCATGATCTCTCCCTCGAAGATATGGAACTAGAAATTGACATTGAAAAAATGTTTCTCGATGACGACCAGCTAGAGAGAACTTCTTTTCACAATACTGGGATGGAAATAATTTGCATCGATACATTGGACAAAGAAGAGTCTTTTGCATGTCAGAGCGTTGTTTTTTACAGTGAATCCAAAAGATTGATTATTGGAAAGAAAGATGTAAAGAATAAGAAAGGAAAATATCGTTCAGAGATCAACCTATGAAACATGCACCCTTCCTAGATATTCCAGATACAGTGAGCAATTGGAGACACTCTAGACAACTCTATTAGCGGCCTTGAAATGGAAACCGTCATATTAAAGGAGAAAATCAAAGAATTGGAGGCAACTCTAATGCCTCTTCCACTGTTTGCTACTCCTTTAGCAATGATCGGGCCCACCTCACCTGCAGAAAAGTTAAAAGGATCAACAACCCTTCTCACATCGGCCCGAGGCTATGTGGAAAAGAATATAAACAAAAGAATGTAATTAATAACAGAAGCTTAGGAGATGTCAAAGAATATGGTCTCTTTTGGAACAAGAGCGCATGCTTTTCATGAGTATCTGCAAGCAGATATCAAGAATGAGCAAGGTTTCTACCTTGATGCAGTTTTACCATTTGGTGTTAAAGTTACTAGTATGACGGAATTCAAAAGAAGATAGGAGGATCTCCCTTCCCCRGATCGAGTAGACCAACTAAACACATGTTATAAAGAAAAGGTAAAGAACCTGAATGGTATCATTCAAGCATGTAGCTAGGCCATATCTAGAAGARACAAACTATTCAAGAAGCTAACTGAGATAGATCTAGCTGCCAACACCAATGAAGTCCAGGACCTGGAATTGATATTCAACTCGTTGTTTTTAACCAAGCAAGCATTTGATGATCAAATTCATATCTATAAAATACTATMATTTGAAAATTTCTATGGCATTCTCGACTATGGTCAAGATGACGTGAAAAACTGGCTAGTCGGTTATTCGATTAAAAACCAAGATGTTCAAGAAGCATTGCACAGCTTCTCTATTGATCTAAGGGATTGGACTTGGAAATTGAATTCTTCAATATAAAAATCTGGCATGAAATMAACGTGGCGTCCATGAGGAGATACATCGAAGAATAGTTCAAAACGGTTKTTGACCATATTACCAATGAAGGTCAAAGCCGAGGAAAGCCATAAAAGGACATCAGCAAGAAAATGAAAAGGCATGGGACACCATCATAGTAAGTTGATACTGATCACATTCTTTTGTCTTCATCCAGTTACTCTAACAAATCTTTAACCGTGGACTGACAATTTTCTCTTTCTTCTTGCCAAGTCTTGCTGTTTTCCATTGCTAACTTTCTTCTTTCTACAAACTTTATTCTTGTACATATTTGCTTTGTAGTCCGTGATAGTCCCAATCCCAGTCATTCTGACAAACACATTTTTATTTCACAGAATATGTATTGAACTATATATATTTTTACAAATTCCAAGGCAACTATTTTTGGGAAATATTCTCAAGTGTATTTTGTGACCCAGTTTATCTGAATATAAATATTTGAGGTTGTTCTATGGTGGTCTTCAATGTTTGTTGATGTTATTTAAAATTTGTATTTCTTCTTAAAATTAACTCATTTCCTTGTACATGTTCATGTTTTATATTGTGCATATATTGCAGCTTCCTATATTTCAGAATATGCTTCCATATCCAAAATGTTAATTCGTATATTTGTTTTCTCTATTAATTATGGGTTTGAGCAAAAATTGTGAGTCCAAAACACCCTTCAAATTCGAACATGGTTTACATTTTGACCATAAATAATCTATTAAGATACATTAATATGAATACATTTTAAATAAATATAAACAAAATCCCTTTAAACTTGAACCTGACTTTCTTGAGTTCCTGGATTGGCC
>JASDQU010589339.1:0-11313 GCA_032191745.1 Picea mariana | reverse complement strand
TAATGCATAAATAAATCCTTTATCATGACATAATTGCAATGATCCACACGAATCATTCATTCACGAACTCTCTTAGCATGAGACAAAAATTAGATGAAGTAAGAAAGACTGTCTTTCATAAAGCAAGAAATCTCATATGCAGCTGCATAACCAAAGAACTAGAGTCTGTGCTAAAACTTTATAATCAAGAGCTCTGCTCTACCATCGATAGATACAAAAAATGGCCAAAATGCCTACATATGCTCTTCCCCATTTTTCCCAACAGAGGTGTCTCCTCAGTCACATTTGGCCTACATTCTATCATCATACGCTATCTTAATTCTTCATGGCTCGTTCCAGTGGGGGAGCTGAGCCCTTAAATGTTGAATTGGCATGTGCAGGCTTCCCTGGCGAGTTGGAGACTCGGCGCAGCTTCCATGAAAAGAATCAGTACGGAGGACCATCTCGGGTGGACCTTCAGTCAGGACGTCCATACCCTGTAATTAATGAGTGAAGCGAGGCTTCAACCACCTTATCTCTTCTTCGTTTATCCTCAAGCTAGCATTGGGATTTAGATCACATTGAATCAGTTCCTGGAGAACACAGCGCCCCCTCTCTGTCATAGTGATTTTGGTGTTTCGGGGTTCGTGGATGAGAAAGGATTAGGATTTTTCTCCTTTAAAGTCACGATGGGTGAAATGTCGGGAGGGCCTAACGGTCGCCATGTGTTCCCCACTGATTTGACAGCTCTGAACTAACCTGGTAATACTGTGGGCCCGAGTTTTGGTGCTTTCAGTGCTTTCAGGGTTCGGGGTTTCAAAATGTAAAATGGCGAGGAATGCTTACCACTCGAACTCATGAATGCCGGCATGACGTGGATCCGTGCCACATGTCCTTCAGATGGATAGCCCAGATAGTATTTTCTATTATAAAGGGGTTGTCCCCCCTTCACCCGCTCTCTTGATATGACCTGGTGCTGAGATCCTGGGCTTATTTCAAAAGGAGCTTCAGAGTTTCGTTGATCGGCACTTTCAAGTGCAATGGACGGAGAGCTTCCTGACTCCCGATACTCGATACGCTAACAGGTTGCCACCTGTCCCGGTTGGATCAGACGACCCAAATCTGATTTGAACTATTGGTGCTCCCTCTCTTGCGCTAAACCTCGGGCAACTCGGTAGCTCCGAAAACCCGATGACCGTCGATCTGCTTTGTAAATAGATCTTGGATGCTGCCAACGCTATTTTGCTCGCTCGCTCGCCTTGCTACCGGAAAAACAGGGAATCTCCCATGCTGTGCTTGGGCACTTCCTGAGCAACCTACAGACCTGGGTGCTTTTGCGCCTAAGACAAAAATAATTGCTAACATTAGGCTCCATGGGGGATAGAGTCGTCCCTGTGATGCTCTAAGAACTCATTCCACAGCTTTAGTGCCTTGCTGTTGGGCTATGGAGTCAGGCTCAAAACATCCTGCTGCTGAAAATATAGGTCAAAAAATAAAAACCAAACAAACTAAACATTCATGCTTACAGGAGCTTATTTATGTATAGTCCTAAGCTAATAAAACACTTTACATGGGCTAGGTGAAAGAAAACTTCCACCATAGCCATTCAAGCAACTTCCTGGATAGAAGCTCCTTCCTTTTGTCGATGCTCATCAACGGATGGTGTAACCGTGACAGCAGAGCGGTTAGACTCTTCAACTCCTCCTTACAGGTTGGAGTTGAGATGAAATAAGGCGGCTCCAAGGCATAGGGGAAATGTCACTCCATGTACTTGCAGACAGGGTCATAGAATGAGTGGAAAATTCCAGAAAATGGACGACATACACCTTCCTCTGCTACATAGTTGTTCACCTGTGGCTGAATATCTCTGATAAGCACAGGTTGATGGTGGACAACTGACGTAGGCTCGCTGCTCTTGGGCGGTGGCTGCTCGCTGACTGGCTCTGGACAGGAAATATCTGCTCCTCTGGTTTGGTCTCCCCCAAGTCCGATTCGTATTCATCATAAATAGGGACCATGGGGTGGTTCTGCTTGCTGACTGGCTCTTCAGTATCTCTATAGTGATCAAAAGTAGGATAAGCTTGCTGCTCATCATCACTATAATATATATCAAAAAAGGGTTGTCCTTCATTGATATGATCCTCCTCCAGAACAGTGATCCCGTCAAAAATTTTTGTTTCAGGGACAGCGGGACCTGTTGCTTCTGGATGCTCATACATAATCCTTTTCTCTTTAATCCCAGGTAAAAATATATCGTGAGAAACCCCCTGGGGGAAAAGAGAAGAAACCTCTTCCACAAATAACCCCTCTTTTAAAAAGAGAGGGTCTTCGTCATCAAGAGCAGAGCTGCTAGGAACATCTGCTTCCACCTGATGCCCAGGTAATCCATCTACTATAGACCACATTTGCTCTATAAACTCATAATTTTCACAAGAGGCATGTTGATCATTATGGACATCTAAAAGAGCAGGTGCATCTGAAATAATGTCAGATTCTTCCTTTCCAGGGCTAATACAATTAATATCATTCAACACCTCTATTTTTTCATGGAAAATTCTTTCCTCCACAGTAAAGGCTTTATCATGGACATGGTCTTCAGGGCCAACAGAGGCTTCATGAAGTGAAGAAAACTCCTCACAACAATTTACAAACAAGCAATCAGCTGGATAGTAGTCTTTACAAAATGAATTGAAAGCTGTATGAAAACCTGTTAAAGAGCGGATGCTTGCAGCGGGAAGAGACTGACACCATTCAAGAGCAGCTCCCTTCAATGAATACCTGAAGAGCTTAATCCAAACATCCTCATGCGTGATATTGTGTCGGTGAATAGCCTCATGGAAGTCCAGTAAATGCTCAGCTGGTTCCTCCCAACTTGTTGCATGAAATTCAGGGAGGAAATCTTCCCATTGGTCTCTATCAGGAAGTGCATTAGGAAACCTAACTATCTGGGAAAAGTCATAGAAAGCAAACCTTTGAGCCATAATTTTTCCATATCGAAACAGTGGAGTCGCCAATCGATCCTTGAATCACGGAGTCGCTAGGTGAAAGATGCGCAGCTTCAAATATGCCTGGTCCTTGTTCACCATCAAAGGCCAGATCTTAACATTGTCGTTACCCCAGGAAGCTTCTCAGACTGAGAAAGCAGCTGCTGAAACCTTCTTAAGAAATCTCCTTAGGGTCATCTTTCAGGTGTGCTAACAGTAGTCACAGCTGAAACAATGATGTGGAAACAATGGAGTCGCCACAGTGGAGTCACCAAGTGCATAGTAGTAATCTTTAAGGGCTCTGATGTCTGATGCACCTTCAGAATCAGAGGCTCAATGTTGTTCTGCCCAAGGAAAATCTTCAACTTCGTCCCCGGCAACGGCACCAGAAATGTTATCGTCAGAAGTCACTCCTAGATTGTAGCAGGAGCAGAGCCCGACGCCCATCAGTTTAATGTCATGTTTTGTTTAATGAGGTGATCAAATGGAGGTTAACTCAAGACGATGTAGCTCTAACTCCGAAACTAGGCCAAGAATGCATGGGCAGGTGAGGTCTTGCATGAACTTCAGACAGTGAGGTGTAGTAAGGGTGAGTAGGGGGAAGACTTATATCAGGGAGATGCGAAGGTCTATAGTAAACATCAGGTTTCTAACAGACTGTAGAAGAAGGCATACAAACACAAGATCTTCTTGCGCTCAAACACAGAAAACCAGAGATTACAATAATGCATAAATAAATCCTTTATCATGACATAATTGCAATGATCTGCACGAATCATTCATTCACGAACTCTCTTAGCATGAGACGAAAATTAGACGAAGTAAGAAAGACTGTATGTCATAAAGCAATAAATCTCATATGTAGCTGCATAACCAGAGAACTAGAGTCTGTGCTAAAACTTTACAATCGAGAGCTCTGCTCTACCATCTATAGATACAAAAAATGGCCAAAATGCCTACATATGCTCTTCCCCATTTCGCCCAGTAGAGGCATCTCCTCAATCACATCTGGCCTACATTCTACTGTCATACGCTACCTTAATTCTTCATGGCTCATGCCAGGGGGGGAGCTGAGCCCTTAAATGTTAAATTGGCATGTGCAGGCTTCCTTGGTGAGTTGGAGACTCAGCGCGGCTTCCATGGAAAGAATCAGTACGGAGGACCATCTCGGGTGGACCTTCAGCTGGGACATCCATACCCTGTAATTAATGAATGAAGTGAGGCTTCAACTACCTTCTCTTCTTCGTTTATCCTCAAGCTGGCATTGAGATTTAGATCACATTGAATCAGTGCCTGGAGAACACATCGCCCCCTCTCTTGAATCTTAATTAGGCGCCTTTGGCCTCTCTGTCAGAGTGATTTTGGCATTTTCGGGTTCGTGGATGAGAAAGGATTAGGATTTTTCTCCTTTAAAGTCACGATGGGTGAAATTCTGGGAGGGCCTAATGGTCGCCACGTGTTCCCCACTGATTTGACGGCTCTGAACTAACCTGGTAATACTGTGGGCCCGAGTTTCGGTGCTTTCGGTGCTATCGGGGTTCGGGGTTTCGAAATGTAAAATGACGAGGAATGCTTACCGCTCGAACTCACGAATGCCGACATGACGTGGATGTGTGCCACGCGTCCTTCAGATGGATGACCCAGATAGTATTTTCTATTATAAAGGGGCTGTCCCCCCTTCACCCGCTCGCTTGATATGACCTGGTGCTGAGATCCTGGGCTTAGTTCGAAAGGAGCTTCAGAGTTTCGCTGATCGACACTTTCAAGTGCAATGGACGGAGAGCTTCCTGACTCCCGATACCCGATACACCGACAGGCTGCCACCTGTCCCGATTGGATCGGACGACCCAAATCTGATTTGAACTATTGGTGCTCCCTCTCTTGCGATAAACCTTGGGCAACTCGGTAGCTCTGAAAACCCGATGACCGTTGATCTACTTTGTAAATAGATCTTGTATGCTGCCAACGCTATTTTTCCCGCTCGCTTGCCTTGCTACCGGAAAAACAGGGAATCTCCCGTGCTGCGCTTGGGCACTTCCTGAGCAACCTGCAGACCTGGGTGGTTTTGTGCCTAAGACAAAAATAATCGCTAACACCAGGTGATAAGCCAAACGAGTTCTTAATCACTTATCAAGATCAATGATCACGTATTAATTGCACGTCGATATGGACAACTGTCAATACTTCGTAACTTCGTCCTTCAGGACTTCCATCCTTTGTAATCATTCAACCTTTTGGAGAGCATTTCACCGAAGTGCGTATATTATATTGGACGATGATGTTTTATTTGCATGATGAACGATTCTCATTCATTTTGGAACTTCGACATTTCGAGACTTTGACCTTTGTAGTCTTCCAACTCTTCTAGATCAAATTTCACCGAAGTACGTATTATCTATTTACTCATAGATCAAAGGGTTCTATCTTAATATGTGGTTGAGTGGATGGTTCATGCAACCTCAACAAGATGTTCTGTTAATGGCCTTCTCATTGTGCAATTTTTAGGATCTCGACCATGAATATTCCTTCTCGACGAATGGTTAGATCTTACTTTGGAGCTTCGACTCTCCAGGACTCCGAGTTACTAGAACTCTAAGGTAGTTCAATCCCTTAGGAGTGTTTACCTACCGAATAAGTCATAAAGTTGTGGTGACTGCTTGCTGTCAGTTGTTTAGGACACCTTATGGTATCCTTCCACTGCACTTGATTTAACGATCGAGAATTCTCCCAGAGTAGATCAATGGTTATCATTACTTCATGATTCATGATTACTCTATATTTCCACTACACTTGATGTAACAATCATGATTCATCTTGGAGGATCTTAGATCTACGACCATCGTTAGTTCATGACTTCACCCTTCGACACTTTGGGTAGTTGTTGTTAGGAGGAACTGGATATCCCTGGAGGGCATACTCCTGGAGTGATGTGGCTTACTGACATAACTGTTGATGTGGCACTAAGCGAGTGGCTACCATGTGTCACTTAGATTCATGAATTATGCATACCTAAAATTCCAACTGGACCTTGACACTTGTTATCATCTGATTATGCCACGTGTCCTTACCGACATGGGCTATGATGACATGGGCTCTTACTGTGTGTAAAACGTGTCTTACTTCGTGACTTTGGAACTCCAACATTCGGGTGAACTTACATGTTCTAAACCCTTTTCCGTTGAAGTGGTCAACATCGAAGTTGACCGTCTCCATGTGATCTGACGATTCTCATGTTTTAATCTAGATCAACGATTGACGTGACTTCGAGGCTTTGGCCTTCGGGTAATCTTACTTGTTCTTGGCTTCTTTTCACCGAAGTGGTCAGCGTTGGAGTTGATTTTTGCTACGCAAATTTGATCTGATGACTATCATATTTAAATCTAGATAAACATTTGTCATGACTTCGAGGCTTCTTCCTTCGGGTACACTTACCCATTCTAGTCTCTTTTTCTCTGGAGTGGTCAACACTGGAGTTGACCAATTTCATCCTTGGTGCGCTCTGAATATATCAACGGTTGAAAATATTTCCCTGCTCTTCCTTTGATCTGACGATTGACGGAATTTCATGTCTTCGAGACTTCGGGGCTTTGGAGGTCCAGGTAATTGTTGCTCCAACTTTCACTGGAGTTGGTTAGCGTAGAAGTTGTCAACATCAAAGTGCTTACACTATCCTTCCACTTGGATTCATCCAACGATTGTGATCAGTTCTATACCAATGGTCCAGATTCATTTCATCCTTCGAGACTTCGGGATTATTCACTTTTTCCCACTTCCCAATTCTCTCGGAGTGAGATTCCCCGAAGAATAATCCTCGAGTAACTTGACTTCATCTAACAATCCTTCTTTAACATGAAAATATTAATACGATCCAATGATTCTCGAGAATTTGGATATTTGGTATCTGGGGCCTTTGGCCTTGCTTATCTTATCCTTCCACTTTACTTGATCCAATGGTCGGGATATTTCCCGAAGTGTTCCTTAGATCAAATGGTTGGAGTTTCTTAGTGAATTTAGGCTTCGGGAATTCTATTTCAATTCAAACTCCTTTTCACTGAAGTGGTTAGCACCGAAGTTGACCAGTTCTACTTAGCTGTAATCCAATGTCTGAGATCTTTCCCGATGTTATCTAACAATTTTCCTTTAATTAGGGACTTCGTACCTTATCTCCGATGTCCCGAAAATTACACTATAGTTCGAATTGGCTTTGATCAGTGGCTCTAACTGACTCATGGTTGTGATTACTCTTGAAAACTGTCTCAACGAACATGATTCTTCCTTGAATCTTTTGGAGTTTTCCTATGGGGATTTTGATCCCGATAGTATTTCTGTAATGCATTCTCCCTTCTGAGCTTTGATTAATGTCCTTCCTTCTGAGCTTGAATCTCTACATACTGTTTGAAATTTTCATTCTCTACTAACTGTTTGACATAATTTCTGCATATACTATTTGTCATAAAATCTTCATACTTTCATATTGTTGACATCAATGACAATAACAAGCTATTGAGTCCAACAACACATGCTATGTTAGGACCTACATGTTAAAATATTTGATGTACTCCTTTAACCATAAACGATATCACAATATTGTCACCCAAACATAGGAAAACAACTACCCCTGAGCACTTAAACCTTTTATAGATAGAATTATTCCAGAATCAACACTAGAACCAACAGATAAATAAAAGAGAACATCTTTCTCCAAAGATAACGCACTAGAAAGAGAATCCCAAAACCACAGACCAAAATGATACCCAACTGCAGTCATTGCAGTTGCACTCCTTCCTCTAGAATTGCACACTACTTATCTTGAGTGAGAGTGTATAGGTCTACAAATGAACTCAAGCACCTTTTATTTATAGGGCTCATTTTCACCTGTTTAGGCCAACTTATCTTTCTGGAGGGTAATGCTTTAATAATATTTATTTTATTGAGCTGACTAGTCTTCTAGGGTTCTCACACATCCATTTAGGGTTTCTCTGGCTTCAGGAATATTCTATTCTAGTCAAAGGTTACACATGGAGGTTAATACCTCCCACAACTACCATAATATCAACACTCCCTCCTAGCTACAAAGGTATTGATTGTAACGGTCTTAAACACATCCATCCATTTCACATGGTATGGGAAAGGCTCACATAATCCTGCATACCAATCTACAAGTAACATCATCATAGCCACACAAGCTATCTCATGATCACGTAAATCAAGTCATGAGCATCATCATTACTATCGGTATCATCTGATAACATACTGGAATCAAAATATATCATCATCTACATCATCTCTCGAGGCCATACTCCATCTGAGTAATCGGGCATGGTGTTGAATAAGTCATGTCCAGGAATCAACACACTCAACATAGTGTCTCGTATAAGTCACTCACTCAACATAGTGATATAGGGACCATTGTTCCTATCCTGATCACTACTCGTGACACAGGAAGAATGACTATCCCAACAGATGTTGAAGTCCATGCCATGGGATACAAGGACCATTCTTCTAATCCAAACATACATCCTAGAAGAATGTCAGTCCTCCCAGATGTCGAAAGCGACGGCATGGGCTATAGGGACTTTTATAGCACAAGTTGTAGGTTGGGAAAATCCCGACCCAACCAAAAAATCAAGTGCTACAAATTGGGAATCCTACACCCAATGTCACCTCGATGTAGGTCCCGCACTTCAAGGGTGACTAGGTCACTCTACGAAGGTGATCCTGGTGACCCTAGGGGGAATTATATGTAGATGAATGGATATGGAAATGGAACCCCTAGAAGTCAAGTCTAAGTGGAATGATAAGTGGAAAGAGATGCCTTGTAATTCAAGTGATTGTTGCCCCAAAGGTGTAGTACTTCTCCAAATGATTGTACCTGCCCGAGACACAAGAAAATCCAACTTGTAATGATATATGTTAGTGTGGATCAACAAGTTAAGATTGATGTCCCTAATTTGCAGCAATATATGGCATTTTATATCATCAAATAAGACATTCAAATCAACATATAAAGCATACGATCAATGAACAATAATATCATTGAATATGGCAACCAATTATGAATGAAAAATGACACTTTGAGGCTAAATAAAGCAAGTTGGTACAACATGTATTTTCTGTAGAAAATTTCAGCCTTATGGCTGTAGCATTCAATGGCATGTGGCAGCAAAATCAACCATGGAAAAGTGCCAAGAACTAGCCCAAAATGTGTGCCCTAGTTAGTAGATTTAACGTGCAAAATTTAGGAGCTAGTCTAGGGTTAGTTAGTGAGTTAAGAGTGAATTAATAGCTAGGGTTATGCAGTCTTAATGACTATATGTTAAAGTTTTTAACAGAATTTAAAGTAGTGGGAGAGAGGGGACTCCCTAGTATGGGAAGACTCCTCTCAATGTGGCAAACCAACTTCAAGCAAGAGATCTTTCAAAGGACAAAATTTCATGTTTCCCAAGGCAATGATTTTATATCTCCAATGCAAAAAATAAATGACTAGTGCTTTTACTATTGGGTTAATGGAGTCAAATAAATGGACTAGATATGATATTTCCTTGGGGGTGTAAATCCTCTTACTTCCCAAGGCAAGTATCTCTAGTTAGAGTTTGAGAATGAGGGGTGTAAATCCTCTTACTTCCTCAAACAAACCCTTGCAACATCAATGAACTTCAAGAAATAAATGATGAAGACTAGAGTGAGGGTGTAAATTCTCTTACTTCCCACCTAGCTCCTAGAAAGATAATCCTTGACTTGAAACAAATGATAGCATACAAGTAAAAACCATACCAAATGAAGAAGATGCTAAGATAATCCACCATAAAAGTTAGAAAGCATTCATCCAAGGCTAGCGCCTCACTCCTCCATCAACCATTCACAAGAGATAGCCATAAACAAGTGCATGAGAGACAAATATGCCAAGTGTAGCGAAAATTTCAGATCAAGTCCTCTCACAAGAGGGAGAGTTATATCCAAATGAGATCTTGTGATCTCTTATTTATACAAAATGTCACCAAGGTGACTTGTCCACATATTAAGGGGTAAACCACAAGACTAGGGGTCAACAAACCTAATATTTCACCCTTTAACAAAGTAATGTTAAACAATTCATTTAAATTTTCACTTTTGTAGAAATAAAACCCTTATTTTACATGGATGTCACCCCTTTAGGGGACATTTTCCCACTTGGGACAAGTCGTTGGTATTGGAGAAGCTATGGTAGGCCTCCAAAGGCCACATGTCAAGAATCTATACAATCTCCTCATGTCCAAGGCCTCATCCTCCTCAAAACTTCCATGTTTCAATGTGTGGAAACACCACCACCAAAACCTATCCCCCAAGTATGACGTCAAGCTCAAAAAGAAGATGTTTTTCCCCTCCTGGGAAATTCGTTTGGCATGTGAGGGATGGGCTAGATCTTCCACATCATCTTCTAGGTATTCAATATTTTATCTCTGTGATCCGACATGTGGACCCTTGGTATCCAACCTATGGGCAGCCCCATGGAAGCCCAAGCTATGCTTGTTCTTCCAAAAATATCCACCAACTAGGTCCTGCAAAGACAAATGAGCACGCCCTCCAAGGATCTCAAGTCATAACATCATGATAAATGAATCCAATCAATAAATGAGCCACCTAAGCATGTGCATAAAATATCACTATATCAAACAATTAATTTCTCAAAGACACTATGTGACTTGTCAAGCTTGAATATGGGAGGGTTGATGAGGTGTTCTATTGGGTAGATCTTTCTCTAGGTCAAGGAAAGTTTCCAAGAGATCCCTCTCTAAGCCATGTAAAGTGGATGAAGTGGTTGGGGTCAAAACTCAATGGGAATAAGGCTCATGACATACAAGGGGTCATAGTGTCTCATTCATGGGTGCCTTTGTAGAGGGTGTGTGGTACCTTCTTCTACAATGCACTTTTTGCAAACCCATTATTTTCCATTCTTTTATTCTTTCATAATTTTAAGGAGAGGTTGAAGGTCACTTCCCTAGCGTGGTGACCAGATAATGGAAATGTCACCCACAAATACCTGGTGGAAATGTGAAGGTTGGATCGTGATGAGACCCGCTTTCTCTCAACCATACAACTGAGAGCCATTACCCTGGTTTGGTGACTAGATGATGGCAATGTCATACCACTAGATATTCATGGATGTGATAGGTTGGCTCATGAACAGACCTCCTATCCTTCAACTAAACCTTTAAGCATTCTTTATCATATTGTGGGTCCCCCTTTATGTTATCCACATTTTTGGTTATCAAGATGATGACATGATAATGACATGATGATAGAAGATCTAGCTCTTCTTTAAGATCATTTTCATGAAGAAAGTTACACTTGTCAGTTTCTCAAAATCACT